>JAUKNK010000328.1:0-117500 GCA_030765055.1 Mantis religiosa | reverse complement strand
TTGAATTCCATATCAATTCTTCCAAGAGTTGTTTTGGCATCAAAATTACCTCACAGCATTTAAAACTCATAAAACAACAGGACGTGGTAAACAAAATGGTTTTGCATCCTGTTCAAAACTAGAGTAGCAAATGAGCTGCCTCAGTCATTCTTCATTCTAATACCCCAAACCATCCTGTACACCAAACAACTTCAACCTGCGGTAAAGCCCAAAAATTGGTTGGGCATGCAGGAGAAACCTTTGCGCTGTAAACGGCCTGCCAGTACCTCGCCGTCGCCCTCGTCACTGTCTACATCGATAACGATAACTCCGTAAACACGTATCCAGAGACTCACTCAGGGACCACAAGAATACTACACACCCAGAATTCAGTAAACAGATTCTAACAATGACTATTCGTGTAAATAGCGTAAAAAAAGTCCGTTTAAAAGCAAACAGCACAAAAATGAAACAAAAAGAAGAAAGTTCAGAAATGAAAAATAGGCATTATAACCCCCAAAAGTGCAAAACGATTCAAAATAAAAGTAGCCAATATTGGTTCATTTTAAAGAGAAATAAATTTATGCCGCATTCTACATTGTTTGTGATGACTCAGAAAAAAGATGTTTTTTCAAGTTCAGAACCCTAGTTATGAAAGTAAATGTCAAATACCTCTAAACCTATTTTTGAAAACTCTTTCACCAGTTAATCTGATGAAAATAACGTATCTTCTACTTTCTATTCATAAATTATTATTAAATGGTTCACAAGTTTTCGTTAAATATGCCATGGTGAACGGCATAGTAGCTGTGCCGCGAATGGTATAAAAACGCTGAGAATATTTTATTCAGTTCTACGTAAATAGAGGTTATTATGTAACACTTTGTAAACAAATGGCAGATTAAAAATGACAATCGTTCCTACTTATAATAGTATGAACCGTGTGTTATATTTATCACTAATTGTCATTTATCGCTAAATAACTTTTGTATTATATAGAAATATATATCCAGGGAAGTTGCTGGATACCCAAAATATTACTAACCACCCTTATCTAAGAACTCGTTTATTTCCTTGCTACTAAGATTTAATTCACTTCGTTAGCAGAGCATGTTAAGTAAGAGTTTGATACATAACTTCTGCTCCATCCTTTTTTTTAATTAACTGAATGTTTCGTGTGCAAAATAACAGGTATGGGAAATGCGTTTAATGTTATCTGAGAGAGAACTGTGCGTTCTATAAAGTATTATATTTAGTTTTTGTATCCTTACAAATTGTTTGTTCCATTTACGTCAGTAAAATGGAGTGTTGCTTTGACAATGAAATGCATATAAGACACCTTCTGCTTTTCACATTTAATTGTGCTACAAAGCCACGAAAAACTGCTTAATCTAGGGACCATTAAGTTACTAATAATAGAAGTCAGTTTTATTTTATATTAACAGCTGAGGAGGTTGTTTTTCTAGATAGCTTCAGATTATGTGTTTCTTAAAACGTAGCAAGCTTGTAGGCTGGAAGTGTGGAATCTTTATATTTAAATAGCTTTGCCTTGATATCGTAATTGTAAAGAGTTTCGGCATATGATAAAAATGTTTTTTTTTGTTATGCTATTACAATAAAAATGGTAGCAGAGAGATGTTACAGAGGTTAACATTTCATCCGCTCCAATCATGATTCAGATAATTATCTGAAAGATTACGACCATTCGTACCAGAGGGCACTTGTAGGCCTGGAAGACTGTCGGGCGGAGGGTAAAATAGTCAGAGGTTCCGCCGATATTTCACATCTAGGTGTATCAGAGAATTTTTAATCGGTTATTGGGAATATTTGGGGCGGTATGAACTTATAAGATGATAGTGGAGGACTCAATTACAAAAAAATCCTGTGGATTGTTGTACAATAACTTCATAAAAAAGGGGGGACATAAACGAAACTAATTCATTTGTTATTTAGTTTAAAAAGCTACCCGTGCGACGGCTCCGATAGTTTGTAAATGGAATACATACCGCACGACATGCCTTCAGCAACAGTACTAAAGCGAATGTTGACAAATCACTTAAGTTGATTGTTGGTATACTTACAAGATATTTCGGCATTGTTTTGTCTGTGAAGTACTGTTGAACACTACACTCTTCTCAGTAAACTGTTGCCTGCTGCTTCTAGCCCTTAATATACCCCCAGTATGTCCTTGTAAAAGTACAAGGACTTTTCGCAATATACTTCTCTCCACAAGAAAGGTATGTTTTGGAAAGATACCACAATTACTGCAGCGATGGAAAATTTCAATGCGCGTAATGAAAACCGGCTTAGCGTCATAATAGTGCACTACTAATGACACCTTGATTCACAGTGTCAAAAAGAAAAAAGAATGTGGTTGCACAAGCTTCCTAGAAACCTCAAGCGTAAATTTGAAAAGCTTATAAAAACTTTTTGCATATATATTCTTTTCCATTCTTCGCCTGTTATTTTCCGACATTATTCCTAAGTCGTATATTTAAAGATCCGACACAATGTTATCTGACCTCTTACATCTAAACGCTGCTCTCACTGCTCACATATGTACGTCTCAAATTAATCATAATAAAGCTCAGCATAGAAATCTTTGAGTTGTCTAGTAGCCAGCTCTCTGTTCTAGCCTCTCACACTGAGGACCTGGTTTCGAGTGCCAGTCCAAAATCGTATCTATTCAGTTTTATCGCTGTACTCGACAGTAAACGCTATGGCTGGACTATGGAGGTGATTATCTCGAGTACTGCGACTTCCACATAGATCTATTGCTGCTAACACCTCCTAGGAGGAAGGGATGAAGTGAGAAAACCACAGGATACCACTTAATCGCAGTGGCAGACTACAGAGTTTGTGGAAGTCCTTAACAAATGCTGATTTCTTCACACCCTGGCGTCAAAACCCGCTGCCGCAGGCACAAACACTGTTGACAAGCTTCGTCACTATGTCAGGACATCGAGCACACAAGACCTCCAACGCCCAGAACAGCATTTACAATGGCCTAGCATTTGTACTCAGCTATGCAGCATGAGCCTGAAAGTACACCTCAAAGATTATAAGAAAATAGAATGAATTGAAATGCTCCGTTGAATCTAAATGCACATCAAAATATTCTGTGTACAGAGTCCTTTGAGCAGGAGAAACTACGTAAACATCTTGACTTTGCACCCATAAAACAAGTTTCATTTTTTATTAGTTTAAGATTGTTACATTTTAATCATCAAATAGAGAATAGAATATTATTACATAAATGTTTAAAAAATTAAATACAGAACGTAATCTTGTATAAACAAAATGAATTAATACAATCATTCAATTTAAATTCTCCATAAATTATACTAAACATTAGATTTCATGACATTGCTCTTAGAGGGTAACTGAATATGATGTTAGTTGTTTATCCGACATTTGGTTTTTGACGTAGGTATACTGTTATCCCCATCTTCCTTTTATTAACACACGAGCTGGAGGACCTGCCGCTTGGATGTATATGACAGAGCTGTAGTGAATGTCTTTATCAATGTGTTCAGGATGTCCCGCGACTGACTTAGGATTGCTCGACTCGCTTCTGGATTTATCGATTTCAGTCGCCGGTTTTCAAGCTTGTGAGGTGTTTTATTGCTTTATTTATTGTGACTGCAACAATTAGATCGTAAAAATAGATGAAGTTTTGCAAACAGAGCTTGAGTTTTGCCGATGATGGAGTATTAATTGGGAATGGTGGAGTTTGACATTTTATAGCGATGTTCAGTGAAATTTCCACTGATACTTTGTTCCTTTCTCAGTAGACTTAGCACGTCTGAATGAGGAATTTCGAAATTTTCAATAACTATAAGATCATAAGCAGCTCCTTTCAATACCGTGAATCAATTCATTTCCAGTATTACGCGTTAAGGAGGAAACCAAACGAATTACTAATTTCCGGTTTAGATTATAAAAGACGATATATCTCATGAACTAAGTTGTGTTATTTTGTTATTGTGTAATTAAGAAGAGCTTAAATAGCACTTTTTGAGTCAGAGACGATAACGAAATTGTTCTGAGAGAAACAAAATATGGAATAGCGCTCCTTTAATTTCCATAAATTCACAGGAAAATAGAGAAGAATTCTGGCATTTAGAAAGAAAGAATACCAGAGGTATTATTAATATTATACTCGCACGGCCAAGTCGCTGAGTAGACTTCGACCTTTCTGTGAAAAGTTTTAGTCTCAGAGGGAACTGAGCGAGAAACTCATCGAGAAGCTGATTATATAAGACATTGGTTTGGCATTTAATATTGTGTTAAATTTCATGTAATTGTTTGGAAGCCTGCCTTTCATCATGGATATTCCAAATTGGCTAGTGAATCTATTAGAGGGAGAAATAAAGTATAAAATTCCTCTAGAACGTGTGTGGGCTACCAGTAAAGGTTGATGGGTTTCATTAATGCTTAATTTGATGCAGGATAGAATGCTTTGAAGAATAAGGTAATGCCCAGTTCTGACTCTTGGAGAACGCTATTGGATATGTGTAAGTTGTTACACCAGATACCATTTACTTGGAGTTGGATTTGCCTGTTGCACAAGAGGGTATGTATGAATTATATTATACATCCTGACATTATTTTAGGACACGAATTTTACCAACGCGTGGCATACACCTTTTCAGTATCAACATTAACTAAACAGAGATCTGGTTTGTAACAAAATACATCATGCAGATCCTATACGAGTGATATGAGAATGTCTACATGGTGGAGTGATGTCTGGATCTGCATTAGACAGGGCTAAAGTGTTTTTGTCTCTAAAGTTCACCTCAGACGACCTCTAGTAGCTTACACATGGTACAGCTCTGTTATTTTCCGACAGATGGAGTTGCATTTTAGGTTTATGAATGAGTATAAAAGTCATGTACAGCAAATACACGCTCTGTCCGGATATGACATCTGACGGAAGATGTATGATTAGACAATTGAAGAGTAAGTGGGACATGCGGTTGAAGCCTCTGATATTTTTACTTTACGCCACATTTTCTGTCGATCACTGTGTCTCGTCGCAGGAGAAACAAAGCTTATCCACGAAGATTTTTTGCTGTGTTTGATAACTTTCTGGTATAAGCTCTTGCTGTATAAAAGAAATCCTTGTTTCCAATTTAGAGATATCTTATATATATACTGTTGATGTTTAGTAGCTAAACCTAATTTAGAGCCGTCATTCTACCATGGGACACTCACTACTGCAATCAAGTATTTTCTTTGGAGCATTGCAATGAGCTGCACTCCTATAAGCGAAAGTAAAATTATCAGGAAATGACTGGATAGTACGGTTGGAGAAGTCGAAAAGATATGTTAGCGAAAAACTGAGATCTTTCATAGCGTAACCATATCTAGACCAGTTAGCAAAATTTACTGTATGCATCAGATGTAAATATATTGCAAACATGTGTTCTTGTACACCTGATGTTCTTAGTACTATAGGGAAACAGTCACTGCCTATTAGATTATAGCTTACAATAAAATAATGGAAAAATATCTGCATAAGGAATAATTAGGTCAATGTTCCCTGAAAAATTATGTGACACATCGTAGTGAAGAGGCTCGTTGAGGATAACAAGGACAGTATCAAATTCGTCAGTTAAAGAGTCAACAATTTTACTCCAAAATAAGATTTTTCGGCTGCGAAATACGCCATTATGTGTGTTAAAGTCACCTATAATAACAAGCGCCTTAGGGACTGTTGTATTAAATCTCAGAGTTCTTGAGTATCTCTTTTTTGACTGTTAAACAAGTGTACATTACATAGTCTTAGTGTGTGGGGGCTGAACGTGTAGAAATTGCAATAGTTTGAAGTCGGACATTTAATTGAATTTTTCTGTGGGGGAGGTTTGATTTTAGGTAGTATATACCATTTCAATGGATTTTTATGTATGTTATCGCCAGCCATTTTTGCAATATAACTACCTCGAAAATATATTTTATGGACTCATAAAATATCGAAACTATAGTTTCGTATAAAAAACTTGTAAGTATTTATAGTGTGTATGTACAGAAGCTTTCGTGTTACATTATATGATTTATTTACCAATAAATTACGCTTAATAGTAAAATATTTTGCAAAGATAATGAATTATCATCTGTGAACAGAATTAGAAAACGAACAGATGGGAGTGGCTGCCTTCTCATTGTCGGTAGTTGAACTTAAGAGTTTTATAATAGAAGTATGGTGAGTTATTTGTAGTTTTTATATATAGTTCACAATCTCGGTTGAAATATCAAGTCTCCCTTGCAGCGAATTGCAATTTCGTCATCTGGAATCCATTTTAATATATGTACGACCTGAGTTCTTAACAGATATCTGAGATTACTGTGTGTTACATTCTCCAAAAGACGAATGTGTAATTTCTTCGAAAAGAACCGTTGACATCGTTTACATAAAAATAATGTTATTGTAAAGTGGTCTCTCTCTCTCTCTCTCTCTCTCTTTCTATTTCTCTTTTCCTTTCTTTTTTACGTTATTTTTTTATTTGGGTGAAATATCTTAACTATTGTTACAGGAATAATCATTGAGGTTTATATTTTCCATTTTATGTAGATTGACTCTCGAAAATCTTCAATCTAATGAATTGCTAATAACTATGGAAGCTCATCTGAGTGGCAGGAACCATTTAAAATTATTTTAATAAAGTATACAAATGTTATAGCACTAACCTTTCTGAAATATTTGCCGTTATTGTAAACTGTACAATGTTACGAAATAGTAAAAGAGTTCAACCTAATCCAAGCCACGAAAATGCAAATTAAACTTTAAAATTCGCAAAACAAGCCACCAAAATAGGTATGTTGGTATATAGGTATGTTCTTCCTGAAAGCGAAGTGGTACAGCTTTTCAAAAAGAATCTTGTTTTATTACAAGGTGTGGGCCAAAAATAATAATTGCGGATATTAACGCAATGCCTCAAGATTTACCCGTAGAGTTCTTAGGAATAATTTATTTTATCACAGCAAGTTTTAAACTCTGACAGCATAGTTTAAAAGTGTAATTATGTTACAAAGAGGAAACTATCAAGTTTGCAAATTGTGTTCCGAAAGATGACAATGGGAGAATGTATTCTTATTTTCTGTACCCTTATTATATAATCGTTATCTAAATAACAGCGACTTATCCGTTTGATTTTTTCTTAACAAGTCCATTCCATTTTATTAGTTATTACTCCACGCAGAACGGAGTGATATATGAATGTAAGCTACGTTAATGTCGAAGTAAATCGCCAGTATTCCCCCTAGAAACTTTACTTTTCTGCTTTGTTGTACGAGTAGAACTGAACCAGATTTGATGTGAAATAAATCAAAGGAGAAATCAAATTATCGCGTATAACTTTTTTTTTAATTTACGTCTTCCAACGTTAAGTCATATCGGACGGTAAATGAACTGGGTGAAATGATGCTCAATGCGTCCAGCGTCCATGGAGCTTAGAGTTACCCGACATTCATCTTTCAGGATAAGGGAAAACCTTATCCAGGTAACTCACCGTAACCGAGATTCGAACTCGGGACCTCTTGAACGTGAGGCAGACATGCTACCATCTACGCTACCGAGGCGGGCGGAGGGTCGGGTGATAAGTCACGGGCCTCACATAGTGATGGCGCCACTGGGCCAGTTTGACGGATAGCATCATATAGTTTAACTCTAGGCTAGTCTGTATCGATAGTTACAAGTGAATAACTTGTTAGGGTTTTGAATGACATCATTTTAAATGACATAAGTGTAGAGGTTTCATGAAAATGGCGGATTTGCAAAAACGAGCAGTGAATAAATACTTCCATTTGAAAGGCTTAACGCTTAAATAAGCCAAGGAGGAAATGAACGGTGCATATACAATGATTAAGAGGTGGGTTGCAGAGTTTAAAATGGGACATAGGAACAGTAGTGATCAGAATTGCCCTGGACGCCCTGTGGAGGTCGCAACTCCAGAAATCATTGAAAAAAGAAATCATCGTTTAGTCCTGAAATACCGCAGATTAAAGTTTTTTGAGATAGCAGAGGCTGTAAACATATTGAAAGAATATGCAAGTAATATTTTAGGCAACGTTTTGGGCCTTTACAAGGTTTGTGCAAGATGGGTGCCGCGCTTGTTGACACCTGATCAAAAGCTGCAAACAAAAAATTGTTTCTGTTAAGAATTTGGAGCTCTACCGTAAAAATCAAAATTTTTGACACTGCTTATTACCGTATATACAACTTGGATGCATCACTACAGTCCAAAAAGTAAATCACAGTCAGAAGAGTAGATTGCACCAGGTGAACCAACTCCAAAAAGGCAAAATCAATTTTGTCAGCTAACAAGATTATGGCGAGTGTTTTCTGGGACGCGCAAGGGATTGTTTTAATTCATTACTTGGAAAAGGGTAAAAGTATCACTGATGATTACTATGCAATCTTACTGCAACGTTTGAGTTTTGAGGTAAAAAGAAAACGATCTCATTTGGGAAAGGAAAATAATTTTGTTTATTCACAACAATGCTCCGGTCCCTCGACCATTCATTGCGAATTAAAAATCGAATTGCTTGAACATCCACCCTATTCGCCAGATCTGGCACCCAGTGACTACCACCTGTTCCCGAATCTCAAGATATTTCTTGGAGGACGAAGATTTCATAGCAACAAATGACGTCATTGATGCGGTAAACAGCTATTTTGAGGACCATGATAAATAGCACTACAGAGATGGTTTATTTAAATTAACACCGATATGACAAATGTATTAGCCTTTCAGGAGATTGTGTTGAACAATAAAGAACAAAAGAATTATGTTTGTTTATTGTCTGCCGAGCCTCGTAAATAAGTATAGTAGCAGCGGGCTGTTCACTGCTCTTGGCATACCTGGTTCTAACAATAGAACTGATAAGACACTTATTGCAAAGCTTATGATCTCATCTGTTTTCCCCTGCAACAGTTATTATGGACACCTGATTAACAAATAAACAATAGAAAGGAAATACACTCCAAGAATGAAATTAATTAGCGTGGGGAGAAACAAGTTTAAATGTCATTGCATTGCGCTGACATTCTAAAACAGAAATGATGTACATACAACATATTTGTATAGATTACATATGGCCCGCCTTGGTAGCGTAGATGGTAGCGTGTCTGCCTCACGTTTAAGAAGTCCCGAGTTCGAATCTCCGTCAGGGTGTTACCTGTATAAGGTTTTCCCGGGGGTTTCCCTTATCCTGAATGACGAATGTCGGGTAACTCTAAGCTCTATGGACCCTGGGCTCATTTTAGCATCATTTCACCCTTTCCATTCATCGTCCGATATGTCTTAACGTTGGAGAACGTAAATTACGAAATAAAAAAAATTACATATTCATGCCTCATGAGTAAGATTGAATTCCCGGAGCTTCCTATAACACGAGGTAGCAAAGAAACAAATGAGCATAAATTAACTGCCGTAATTGGACTGAAATAGGCTAGTGATGTGTCTGCTAGAGTCAAAAATTGTCTTTAATCACATAACCCGTGACTTTATTTCACATTTGCAATACGTTGGTGCCGAAACAGGAGGCAGTTTGGAGAGCAGATAGAGTTTTCTAAAATACTGGTGAACATCACGAACTATATGATACTACATGGCATTTATGGAATAAGCTACAAAAAGTACTTGGTAATATCAGCTGGAAGTGATAATTTACACCTCGGCAACGTTGCGTGGAAAATAAATTTGTTTTAGTGAGTTCCATTCTGTTTGCTGACGTCTATTCTAGGAGGAAACTTGAGAGGACTTTCTAAAGTTAAACATGTGCCTTAGCCATGTTACCTGAAGCTATTTGCTATAATCCCGTGGTTAAATAATGGAGGAAGATTAGGTATGGTTGTCGGAAGATAACATGTAAAGCCTGATTACAGTAAGCTCAATACGTTATATTTCAATTGTTATGTCAGTTAGCTACATTAATTTAATCCAAAGAATAGCACGTCCTTCATATTTCTTTAATAATAATTCCTGCTACACCTGAATTTCATAGCAGCCAAAGGTGCCTGTGTTTCTGATTCCTCCACAGAGCCACGTGTACTGCAGCATGTGACATGTGACATTTATTTTTTCTCCTGCCATTAAGGGGTTCGCATATAAAACACTGTGTTAATGTCATGGTATATAAATCGAATATGATAAATTGCTTAAAGTGCCTCCTTATATTTGGTGCCAATCAAGAAAGGGGACAAACAGTTGCCAACTACATGTCGGAAAGCTTTAGATTAACAGGAGGCAACGTATACTGATATTGCTTGTCGTAGCAACAAACAGAACGACCACATTATTAGAGCTAAGTCGCATCCGTAGCAACGGTAGAAGCAAAAATCTTGCTGTCGATATTATCAGACGTGGTTAGCATCTGTCTGACGAGTAATGCACGTCTTATGTTTCGCTATCACTGCAGTATGGACAATGCCTTCCTTTAGCACAACTGGCAATCAGGTAGAGATTGCCTATGTGCCGACAAATTCATTGGCATCTTTCTGTTTATATGATTATTTATCGTGTGTTTACATGTGTCTGGACAGTTACAAATGTACAATTGTACTAACTCTTTAAATCAATAATTAACTATGTCTGACACAAATACCTCATCCGAACGGTAAACTGAGGGTACTCAGGAGGTGACTGGACTGGACTTCGCTAAGGAATGGATACGGTACAGAGTTCCGAACCTGGTCTTTTTTACCTATGCCCCTAAGTGCGGTACCCCTGGGAGGAAGGATGAGGTGAGAGGAGACACAGGTCCGCCGCCCCAAGCAGCCACGACAGTACAGATGGCAGGGTCCCTGCGCCTTATCAGTCGGAAACTCCCCGGCAGGCAGGACAACTGGTATCCCACACTACTGTAGTCCGGGTTCAGAGACCGGAGATGTGCTACCGGAGAGGGAAGTTTTACCAAAGCTTATCACCCTGCCATGCAACGCCAAGATACCCGCCGACACTTCTACCCTGAAAGAGACCACCAGATGAGAAACAATATCAAATGATAATGGAGATGAAATGGTGCGACAGGAAATTCGGGGAGATCCATGTAATTAACCTACCCAGCATTCACATGGTGACCCGGAAAAACACCGAAGAAACCCTTGATTCCGGTAGGTCGGCCACGGGAATCTAACCCGAACCTCCCGAATGCGGGCCACAGACGAAGCCACCTGATCCCTCCCGATCGGCTATTAAGTGAAAATAGATCTTTTGGTAAAATATCCCAATTAAAGGATTATGCAGTTCATGACATCCAAGGCTCTCCCTTTATCATTGCCAATTTAACCCGATTGAATTAATTTGTGTCGAAGTAAATGGTTATGTCGGGCGAAACAACAAAGTTGTCTCTGTGAAGACGGAAATGAAGCTGCCAAAAGATGCACTAACTGTAGTACAAGTTTACAAATGCGAAATAATTGCTACTCCTACAAAGGGCGCAGTCAGTGTAGCATGATAAATTGCAGGAGTTTTAACAGAAAGGTTAGAACAGCTTCTCATTTCCGCGGGGAATTCCGGCAAGGACAACGATGCAAACGACTCGGATTTTCCTATTACAATGAGCATCAATTTTAGTTAAATGATGGAAATTAATCATTTCTGCACACAAGCCGTATATAGGCTAAGGTTTTTGATAGATAAATTCGACATGAAAAAATTCAATGCCACGGTCGGGATTTGAACCACGGATCTCCTTGTTTCCGTCCAGTCGCTCTAACCCATTGAGCTACCATGGCCAACGTGCCATCCTGACATTTAATTCTCCATTTGACTCTATATTTCCCCGGTAGACCACTAGGGGCTTTCGTATCCGAGATACACCATTTGTGGCGACCTACTATCGTAAGTACCTGAGTCGCAGGCTTCATCATTTAACTCTCATTATTTTAGTTAATTGATGGAAATTAATCATTTCTTTACACTAGCCATATATAGGCTAAGATTTTTGATATAGAGTCAACATGTAAAATTCAGTGTCACGGCCAGGATTTGAACCATGGATCTCCTGGTGTATCTCGAATGCGAGAGCCCCTAGTGGTCTACCGGAAATATATACGACTCAAATGGAGGATTTAGTGTCATGGTGGCAAGTTGGTCATGGTAGTTCAATGGGTTAGAGCGACTGGACGGCAACCAGGAGATCCGTGTTTGAAATCCCGGCCGTGGCATTGAATTTTTCATGTCGACCTTACCTATCAATGGGCATCAATGTTTTATGCTGTCTGTGTTAGCGCAAAACTTTGTACAACCCATATACCTGCATGTTGTATTCTAGTCATGTAAATTTACTATTTTACTATTGTGCTCGTATACAAATATAAGTTATGCGCACTCTAAATTTAAGGCGCAATCCAATCGTCCTACTCCTTCCTTCTCTCCCTTCCTTCCCTCACTCTCTCCCTCGCCCTCTCTCTCACTCACTCTCTCTCTCTCTCTCTCTCTCTCTCTCTCTCTCTCTCTCTCTCTCTCTCTCTCTCTCTCTCTCTCTCTCTCTCTCTCTCTCTCTCTCTCTCTCTCTCTCTCTCTCTCTCTCTCTAAATTCAACGTCTTCCAACATTAGTCATATCGGACGATGAATGAAATGGTTGAAATGATGCTTAAATGAGCCCAGAATCAAAGGAGTTTGAAGTTACCAGACATCCATATTTCAGAATAAGGAAAAGCCTCGGAAAATACTTATCCAGATAACACACTTAACCAAGATTACGATTTTCACAGAAGCAGGTACAGCTTCTTACGTTAAAACAGTTGCAAAACGCAACGGTGTAACTCCAATTTAACGCGCGTTAGTGGCGTGAGCGAACATAGTTCTGCTCCGAACGACGAGAGGCAGTTCCAAAGCGTGGTCTTCACGTCGAGCTAGCATAAACAACCGGAAATATCCTGAAATGTTTTTCACATTAGTTATGGGGGTCCTCATTTTTGAGGGAGTAAACTCAATTTTCAGATTGGCATATGATTACATTTTTTTTATTTGAATTGCCTTATGCACCACATAACTTTTTTAGTTCGTCTACTACTTAAAGTAAGTAGGAAAACCATTGGATTTCACCCACTATATCTGATGCTAATATTTCAGTGCAAATGTGCATTTTGAGATCCCCGGAATCCAAAGAAGTATTTCTAGAAAAAGTACGAGTCCGTGTGTGTATGTGTCTGTGTGTGTGTGTGTGTGTGTGTGTGTGTGTGTGTGTGTGTGTGTGTGTGTGTGTGTGTGTGTGTGTGTCTGAATACAACATAACTTTAAAACGAAGAG
Source organism: Mantis religiosa (assembly GCA_030765055.1). Classification (NCBI taxonomy): domain Eukaryota; kingdom Metazoa; phylum Arthropoda; class Insecta; order Mantodea; family Mantidae; genus Mantis; species Mantis religiosa. Next base: position 104,258 of record JAUKNK010000328.1, on the reverse strand, counting down.
TTGGTGAAATACCGATCTTGGTATTTTAGTGCAGAAACCCCCATGGATGTGACTTGAAAACTTCAAGAATCTCCACCTATTCGAAATGAAATGTGTGTAGTGGTTAACGCCCACTTTTACTATATACGGCACCGCAGGCGGTGACACTGATGATACATGAGATGAAGATGGAGCACCGGTGGAATGAGATGGCGGGGGAAACCGGAGGTCCCGGAGAAAACCCGCCCCAGCGCCGTGTTGTCCACCAGAAATCTCACTTTGTGGTCGCCTGGGATCGAACCCGTGCCGCATTGGTGAGAGCCAAGCGGTCTAACCACTGAGCCACGACGCAGCCCCCACCTATTCGAGACTACTCTTTATATGGAGAGTGATAGTTTTCTCAAAAATGGGTCAAATAGTGTTATTTAAAATATCAGGATTTGTTTAAGGGCACTGGGAGGTCGATAGGTTTCAAAAAATCCATTTTTTTGTTTTTGTTTTTAATGTTAAAGAATTATATAATTCTTCAGCTTTAAAATTTTATATATATAAACATAGGTTGTCCTCTGGTACTAAAGCCATTTTATTCGTCAATTTAAAGATGGCGGCGTAATGATACGCCCACTTCCTGAGAATGGTGCTTAAGTTTTGATCGCGATTTCCCAAAACCCTGGTTTTCATACTTTAGGTGCATGTTTCTCAAAAACTATAAAAGATATTGACACAAAATTTGTAGTGGTTATTTGTCAATATTCCTTGAACACATTAGGCTAACATTTATATTCATGTAATTTATAAAATGGATGAAAACAAATATTAAATCCTTGAAAATATTATCTTTCTTTACTCAAAACTAATTAATTTTTATGTGTATAGTATAAACTATATGTGGTTTTCATTTAGCCGATATTATAAAACTGTATCGTAGGTTATTTAGGATAAAACTTGGCGCATGTGGCTTTAAATTCCTACAAGTAAAGTGCACCTGAAATATAGGGTGCAATATTTTTTTCAGGGCACACGGTGTGATTTATGTCCCTTTTGCATGGACCTATGTGAACTTAATTTAAATATTATACAACAGTTAAATGCACACATTCTTATAAAGAAATCATACCGAATTTCAATTTCTGATAACGTTTAGTTTTCTATATATTCAAATTTTAATATTGGTAAAATTAGCCTTGTGTGGGTAAAAATAACCTCCCAGTGCCCTTAAGATATCTTAATGGTAATTCAAAAGTATATACTAAATTTTCTGGGAATATCCTCTACAACTGGATGACTTTCGCATAGCTCAGAATCTATAACCGACAGGAAAATCTTACCACAAAAATTGTTTACATCTCGTTAAAACACACAATTTATGTCTGATACATGTGTAGTACACCATTTCGCAGATATTCTTGTCATTTGTTTGAATTTTTAAATAGTTACTGATTTCTCAAATGGAAAGCCGTTATTCACAGTGCGATCCTTCAATAATTCATAACTTTTGAACCAATAATAGGACACACGTGCAAATCTGGGAGAACATAATGCACAATTGGGAGATTACTTTACACCATTTACATCTCAGAGAGAATGTTGTAAGTGTCCCCCAACAGCATCTACACATGTTTGCATTCGTCTCACCGTATTCTCTGAAGTTTTTCGGAGAGTATCCTCGCCAATGTTACTCATTTCGGTTCGAATGGATTCCTTGAGAACATAAATTGTCCATGGACTATTCCTCTGCACTCTATTTGTTAGATACACCCGCAAGAAAAAATCCGGTGAGGTTAGTACAGGGGACCTGGGAGGCCACAGACCTTTCGGGATTATCAAAGAAACTGGATGCAAGTTCCATAGTGTGATTAGATGGCACGTTGCTCCATCTTGCTGGAAATTACCTTCTCTCAATTCGATATCATCCAGCTGCTCCACAAATGTATTGAAAATACCCATATAAACTCCAGTGTCTACAGTCGTATCAAAGAAAATGGGACCAACGATCCTGGAAGCTAACACCGGCACCATACTCCAAACTTTCATCACGCACTTCGGGGTTGAAAGCAGCCCAATATGTGGTGTTTTGTGTGTTTATGTTGCCTCCGGCCAGGCTACGGCCGCCCGGAGGGGGTAGAGGGTTGCCTAAAAGGTCCCGGGTACTAGCCTGCAGAGCTAGTAGGTGTGCTAGATCACCAGGCGGCCCCACCGTGGTTTTCGGTAGTCTTCCCTGCGGGGTTGACGCGCGTAAGTGGCGTATCCCCTTCCATCCCGTCTTGACGTTGTGCGCAGTGGGGGGAGGCTTTTTAAGAAATCAGGTATTGCCCTATGGAAAGAGCCCCGGAGTATCCATCGCTCCCGGATAGAAGGAGACCCGAGTGCTTGGTGCTACGGGTCCAGGACTAATGGGAATAGAACCTCTACACTTAACTTAACTGTTTATGTTACCTGAAAGATAAAACCATGTTTCATCTGTAAACCACGTTATGGAGAGAATGTCTGGACGTGGAATAAGAGTACTCTGAAACCATCGAGAGTAACTGATTCGTTTATCATAATCTGCTTCTTTCAGTTGTTGCACCATATGCACTCTGTAAGGTCGCTGTCCAGATTTCTTCGTAGCTCTTTGACATTTTCCATATGAATACCCTGATTCCTGGCTCAATCGACGAAACGATTTGTTTGGAGGATTCAATAGCCTTCTGCGAACATCTGTAACAGTCTCTTCATTCAGTGGCGGTCTATGTTTTCCACTCTCTCTAATGAGTATACCAGTTGTCTCCAGCTTTCTTACGAGCGATAAAATTGTTGCCTTAGTCGGAACATCGCATACATTAAATTCTCTTCGAAATTCCCGTTGTTTTGTTTCCAAGGAATTTGTCTTCCAATATGTTTTAAAAATGTAAACACTCCCGTAGTGAGTAATGCATGTTGCTGTTATGACTGCACATTTAAGACTCTCAGCTGTCAACAATTTTCAGTGTTGTCAAATCTCCCAGAGCCGCTGAGATCATTAAAACAAATTTCTATATTCTAAAAGCTTTCAAAGGGAAATTATGGCCTATTGAAATGATTCAGGTTTATGTGAATCACACTGTATTATGACACTAGATTTGAAACATTCACCTTCTTATCTGAAAGGGTTTCTACTACTGATTTCTGCAATAGTTTATTTAAATACAGCTGAATTAGCAGATGTCCTGCGCCGTGTTGTAGCGGGCTAGGGCAGCATGCCTTGGTCCTTGGCCAAGGAAAGCGGCCCGGGTTCGATCCCACCTATGTGGTGGGGATTTTAGGTCCCGGGTACAGGACCGGTGCCCACTCAGCATCGTGAGGTAAGTGAGGAGCTTACGCTAGGTAAGCGGCGCTGGTCACGGAAACCAACATTCCGGCTGGGGGATACCGAGATGCTGACGACATCTCCTCCCCGTATCGGTTGGATGATCGTCCACCTCTGCCGTTCGTAAGTGGGCGTGAGGCCGGCAGTCAGGTTGGTAGGCCTTGGTCCTCTAAGGGCTGTGGCGCCATGGGTTATCATATTATATGAATTAGCAAAAGTATTTTCATGTAATTCTGCACAACTGCTTGATGATATGACATAAATATTCACTAATTTGTTTTGAGCTGCCATATTTATAAAGCCATTCTATGTTCAAATTTGACCAAGAAATGCTATAAGACTACATTTATCGATGTGATTAAAATAATGACTGAGCAAGCGTGGCCGGCACCTATTGTTCCTACTTTAAACGACGAGAGTGCTACGAAAACGAACCTGTTGGGGTGCCTCCAGTAAATGTACTGTTCGCCAAGGCAAAGAAAGTAAATAAGAATAACCCATGGTACGATAGCCCATAGATGCCCAAGGCCTGCGAACCCGACTGCCGACCTCTCGCCCACATACGCAAGGTAGAGATGCGCGATCATCCAACCGATACGGGGAGAAGATGTGGTCAGCATCGCAACACACCCAGCGGAAAGTTGAGCGGGGCGGCTTACCTATTGCAAGCTCCTCAATTTCTTTACGATGCTGAGTGGACACCTGTCCTATACACGGGAGTTAAAATTTGCGATCCCAGGGGCGGGATTGAACCCGGACAACATTTCATTCCGTGGCAGGGAACCAAAGCATGCTGCCTTAGCCCACTACTCCACGGCGCAGGACAAAGCAAAGAAAGTGCCTGTCAGAAATGTGCCATTCTTACACAGTGGGACAAGGACAGTGGATGTGTGTGACAGAGAACGCATGCTCACGAGGAGTAGAATCGTTAAAAAAAAGCATACGCCCATATTCCCTCAGTGTACTAACACCGAGAAGATTTATTCACAAATATAGAAGACGTCAGAATGCTTTTAACGGGGCTGTCACTGAACTGAGCCGAGTGTCATAAACAACTACCAGGCAGAATATCGCAACAGGGACTACTGCCCCTGCACCGCATTCACCTGGGACTTTCTTTGCTGTGGCAAACTGTAGTTAGAGTGAGACATTTCAGTGGCAGCCAGAATATTTGGCAATGATTAAACATTGATGGATTTGTACTCCTAAAATAGACAGTAGTTACCTTTAACGCTTTTAGACAGCAATTTTGAATTTTATACCCAATAAAAGCAGAATGTAAAGCCCCATTTCGTATCTAATGAAGAGGAATGTGAAAGGATGAATGAACATTTCAGCAAGTGCTTCCTTTCCAGGGGGAACCAGAGAAAGCTCGATTCAATAATTGGTGTTCATCCCAAGGAACATAAAAGCTACCTCTTAACTATCCTTAACCTAAAACCCCATACCTTTCGAAAAAACAATAATAAGAACCCCTACCTGCGGTTAAACCTTTAACGGATATGCACGCAGCAAAGTCCTTCAGGCTGTGCAGCCTGCCAGTTCCCAGAACGGACGGATGGACTGGCAAATGGACGCTTGAGTGGTCATTGGTCTGATGGAGCCAAGAAGAAGCTCTAAATCGCAAGTCTCTGCACTATGTGTCCGTCTCATCGGCACAAAATGGCGGAGTGATGCTGTGGCCTGTAAAAGGGAGATAGATGTCTTACTTATTGAGACACGTGGACCTTTATGGTTGGTTAAAAATTAATTTACCCAATATTTCTTTCACTATTCCTATAAATTGGCAGGTTTACCTTCAATGTTGATTAATGTACTTCATCAGTCCTGAAAGACTGTCATCAAATGTGCTTCCAACATGAATGCGATCATCCGCATGTTGAAAGAAGGTCATGATAGACATAAACAGCATGTTTTGTGGCAGCTGAATTGAAGGGATGCCCTTGTTTCATGGTCTCACTCTCACAGACCTACCTTTTATAGGGATACCTCAGGAATCTACTCCTGGGACACTAGGTGTATTAATGAAGAATTTCTGGCAGGGACACTTGCAGCTTTTGATGGCATTCATGGCATACCAGGAACATTTGAAGGAGTGTAAAACATATATTCTCAAGTTATATTACCTACAAGAATGCTGGCGCTGAAATTGTTAACAATTCCTTAATCTTTGTCACCATTGTCGCCAACGCCTATTAGGTGGCAAGAGAGAGAGAGAGAGAGAGAGAGAGAGAGAGAGAGAGAGAGAGAGAGAGGCGGGGAGTGAGGGAGACGGATAGCGTTAAGCCACGCCTAAACTAATGAGCTAGCGCTTACGGAGGCGTGACAGGGTGGGAAGAGGGGAAGCCACGGAGGTGACTGGATCTTCGTTCCCCTCCTCCTGCCTCCACGAAAGACCGTGAAGCATCTCGTACGTCTTCTCCTCCATTGTGGAGAATTCTCTAGAAATACTGGCTCGCGTGTAAATAGGAGCGTGTGCGTGCTCAGTTTTTACAGCGAGGAGCCGGGATAGTGAGTGTAGTGTGGACCTACGGCAGAGGAACTGGAAAGTTGTACAGTAGTGGTAAACAGTTGTAAACAGAGGCATAACGTGAGTTGTAATTGAAACTGGTGCTATGGAAGTGAACTATTTCTTTACTGTGGTCAACGACCTTAGAAGATTGTATTTCTGTGTTACGTAATACTGCTACTCTGAGTGTATTTCTACGGAAATAAAGAATATTTTGAATTTGTGCAACTTGGACTTTTAATTCTTCGAACACACAAAGTCACAATATTGACGCAAAAATCTTGATAACAAGTTCGGTGTCGCTGCAGCATCATCTTTCATTAACTAAGATATCCGTTACGACATATGTGTTTTTCATTCACTGAAGAAGCATGAAACCCGTGAACTTATTCATCCATTCATTTATGTTTAATAGCTTTGTTAAACGTTAAGGAAAACATTGTCAGGGTTTCCAACATCATACTTTACTTCCCATTGCTTCCCCTTCCAGAAGGGGAGAAATTATTTTCCATAAAAGTGTAAAACAGGAAGTACTTGCATCATTTAACATTTATTCATTATTACTTAGCCTTTTGCTCATCTCTGTCATTCTGGAGAGAAACGACTCAGAAACAAAAGATATCCACAGTTTCCAGCATAAGACATGCATGGCATATCTTATCACCTCCACAGGGAAGTTGTGGTGGAGTGGTACAACCAATAATATACCGTTTAGTAGTGTACAACAAAAAAGTGTCATTGACAGAGTATGGCAAAAAATCATATAATTACTCATTATCCCTTTGACTTAACAACCCTTTATTATATTTATCGATTCTTTAAAATATTTGCTGAAACTAATATTAATATTATTTTTCTTTGGCATTCAATATTTATTCCTTTAGAAGGCGGTAATTATTTTTATCAGTATTATAAATTTCCATTTTGAATTCCCTTTGAAATAATGAGCTGTCCATATTCTTGTATGCTTATATCCTGCTTGTTCTTAACATATCAATAAACTGGACTTGGACAGGTAGATTCAGATTGAAAAATCCAATGCCATAGCCAGGAGGTGAACCACGGATCTTCAGATCTCCGTCCGGTTGCTCTTAACCATTGAGCTATTATTGCAAACATGTCGTCAGGACATTAAATTCTCCAACTGACTCGTATGCTTCTTGGTAAACCAATATTATATACATATATGTTCTCATATGTTCTCGTATACAATGAGGTACGCACCTTCTGTGGTGACCTACTATGCTGTAAGTTCTTAAGTCCCATGCTTTATAGTGACTACTATTAAGTAAATTGATGGAAATTAATCATTCTTCCAAACTAGCCATCTACTTATACGTAACAGCAGCGTTAATTTTCATTACGCATTCCACTGTGGACAAATAACTCTATATATACAGGGTGTTTCCAAACGACACCGAACGAATATATATAATATATATATATATTATTTATATATAAAATATATATAAATAATATATATAACATATATATAAATATGTAGTTGCTCAGCTCCTATGTGACACATATAGATAGCTTTTACTACCAAAAGAACCGCATAAAAATCACTCCAGAATGAGTGTGGATTAGACAGTTACAGGAATAACGCCACGTGCCTCACGCTAGTGAAGTTAGTTGGTAGGTGACACAGCGTGCCGCCTGCTATAGCTGTTTGTAATCTTCTGCCAACATGTCCTCCACCATGGCGTTCAGGGACTTGGTGCTGCTGTCGGCCTTTCCCTCTAGGTCTTTAACGCGGTTCACCAAGTCTTCGACGCGCTCGTCCACTTGACCCATCCGATTACACAGCCCCGTGACGTCCTCCTTCACGCTGCCAACTGCTCTTCAAATTTAGCGGCCAGGGCCTTTACGGAGCCTTCATTTTGCTTAATTCGGCTTTCATTTCTGTGACCAGGCTGTCATACGCCGCTTTCATTTCCGTGGTTAATTCGGTCATCTTCGCGGTCATCTTCGTGGTCATCATCACGTCCAAGTTGCTATTTGCAACCTCCGTCTTCGCAGGGAGGGTGTCATTCACTGCTCTAATTTCTTTCAGCGCTTCTAGAATCTTTGCCAACGCAGCTTCCATCGTCGCGTTCCACCCCTGACACCAAATGTGACTTTTTGGTTGCGTAAAATTAAAAGTCTAGTTTGCAGAAATTCAAAATGCTCTTTATTTCAGTAGAAACACATGTTGGTCAACCCTTACAGGCTTTAAAAATGACGTGTTGTATACACAGTAGTCTCTGTTCGCATCACCACACATAAATAAACGAAAGAATTCACCTGCGGCATGCTTCAAATAGCTGCACGCACACAATTAACAGCTCAACTCGCAACTGCGGTACAGTTCAAATGTCCACACACTGCACGGCTGCAACTCCATCCACTGACTGGCAGCTCTCATTGCACGACTGAGTTGTCCAATTAGCTGTGACGCTTTTATAACCGAACCATCGTTTCTCTAAAGTTACCGAACTAGCACGATCTTTCGTGATGTAGCGAGAACACCATTGAACTGACTCTGTCTCTTTCTCCCTCTGTTGCTCTCTCTCTCTCTCTCTCTCTCTCTCTCTCTCTCTTTCTCTCTCTCTCTCTCTCTCTCTCTCTCTCTCTCTCTCTCTCTGGGCGTGGCTTGGGTGCTATCTGTCTTTTTCACTCCCCGCTTCTCTCTCTTTCGGTGCTCGTCTACAATGCCTCGCGACAGTACTAAATAGCATTTGTAAATGAAAAGGAAGCTGTTGATATTACAGTAACTGGTTGAAAGTATTGTACAATTAAGATCATAGCAAAATTAGCAACCTTGGAACTGTCCAAGTCACTATCGACTTTTTCACAACTAACTTGCCCTATGCCCCATTACCTAAAAGCGAAGCGAAGGTCACTGATAACGAGCAAGGATTGCCCGCCTCGGTAGCGTAGTGGTAGCATGTCTGCCTCACGTTCAAGAGGTCCCGAGTTCGAATCTCGGTCAGGGTGAGTTACCTGGATAAGGTTTTTTCCGGGGTTTCCCCTTATCCTGAAAGACGAATGTCGGGTTAACTCTAAGCTCTATAGACCCCGGGCTCATGTGAGCATCATTTCAGCCATGCCATTCATCGTCCGACACGACTTAACGTTGGAAGACGTAAATTAAAAAAAAAAGACCAAGGAGACCCACTTTTACTATATACGGCACCGCAGGCGGTGACACTGATGATACATGAGATGAAGATGGAGCACCGGTGGAATGAGATGGCGGGGGAAACCGGAGGTCCCGGAGAAAACCCACCCCAGCGCCGTGTTGTCCACCACAAATCTCACTTTGCGGTCGCCTGGGATCGAACCCCGACCGCCTTGGTGAGAGCCAAGCGGTCTAACCACTGAGCCACGGCGCGGCCACTTTCAAACCGCCATCGAACAGGGTTCTCTTGATATTTCTTGCTGATACTTCTAAGCCTCTAGCTACTGAAGTACTTCTCAAGTCTCTACTATTATCTTTTCGGTTTCTGCGTGCTTCAGCAATAACTTTTCTTACACTTCTAGGGCTCAACTTGCTTTTTCTATCCCATTTCCCACTTCACTGTGCCTGATATATCTTATTGTTTTCATCCATTTTTTAATTCTGCTTGCAGACTTTTATTATATTTCGTATCTCTGTGCTATTTCATTTTGTGTATACCGTCCTTCTGCTATTAATGTCCTTGCAATACCAGTTTTTCTAGGTGATAAGTCACTTTTCTTCCCCATAACCTCAAATTGTTTTTACATTAAATATCACAGGTTCTCTTGTCTTTCACTGCATGCATAGAACTTTAAAAGCGTTAGTATAATACAGAAGAAGTCCATTGACAAAATAAAGCCAAGAATTCTAAAGATAAACGTTTGAAATATGCAATAAATTATATCCCTGAATGATTCTAATGTATCATTCAATCATTGGTACATTCAATTTTATCAGAAATTTGGAGTTAGGTTGAAGTATGTTAATGTTTATGCATTAAATTCAGCTTAGTCTAATAATTTGACCACATCCGTGTTATGTGTACAAACAAAGAAGCCAGTAATCACACATTTCCCATTACCTGACAAACATATTTTTTGCGTTCCTATAATTATCGAGACCTGTTTAATATTTGGGAGATAAATCTCTAGCGTTGTTCACTTGCGGCCAACGCAGAAACCATCCCTGTTACCTACGTATAACGAGTACAGGTAACTTGAATGTGAGCTCAACAATAATGCATTTCTGAATAGCCTAAATTATACTTTTATTGTTGCTAATGGAGTTTCCGTTTACGTAGTTGTGTAAATGTTGCATTGTATAGTTCAGACAGCAACAGCTGTTTATATGTTGTGAATTTCTAAACCCACTCTGCAACAAATTATGCTTATGAAAATCTCTTCTTCTATTTCATTAATTGAGATAAACATTTGTAAAATTGCTGCATCATATGTATTACTTACAGCTACAGGATAATAAGAAATACAGTAGGCTTTAAGTAGAAGTCAAATATTTTAATAGCTGGCCATTATGTGATATCATTGATATTCCCAGCTCTTTGGAAGCATAGGGAAATAATTAAGTAAATACATATTGTGTTCTTAACGACGCTTTCAATTGCCTCGAACATAGCTCTACCGGTGTGCCGGAATTTCGCTCAGCAGAAGCCCCTTTACACACAGATAATCGACTGATATTGGGTTGTCGTTTTTAAGCCCGGATTTGAACTTGGGACGAATAGACCATCACCTAACTAACAGGTCTAAGAGAAATAAAAGAGAAAACCAAATAGCAGCCTAACTTTTGAGAAAAGTATTAACTCTGAAAAATTCGAACCTGTATCAAGAAATATCTCGGTAATGGAACTTCATAAAAGTATATTTGACATAAATTGTTTGCGTTAGTGAGATATACATTTTTGTGTAGCAGGGTTTTGTTACCTCTTTAAATTTAACAATTATGCAATAGTCACCCAGCATGAAGATTACATCCGAGGCTATTCTCATGAAATTCAAGATATACATTTCGTTTATCATAAATATTTGATTAACATATTTTATTTTAATCAAAATCGTTAGAACCAGTTTTAAGAATATCATATTTTGAAAAATATTACTTCTAAAGAATAGTTTGGGATGGTGTGATCTAATTGAAAACATTCGTGCAGTACCTTTGACAGATGTAGAACATAAATATCAAATTTTGTATTGGAACAACTTTTTGTTTTTGAGTTACGCTGTTCAAAACATACACAGACGTGCTAGTGCGCATACACACACGCGCGCGAGCGCACGCAGGGACCACTTCCTAAGAATACTTTTTGTATCATGGGACTTCAAAACATGGTGGAATACAATGCTTTGGCAGAAAAAGTGAAAGTGTTCTATTAATAGAAGTCTAAACATATACTTATCAAACATAAGTCATTATAGCTACGTTATTTCGAGGCATTTTCAGATGTTTTCCTTCAGAAACGTTTCAGAATTTTAAATTGGCTTTGTGATACCCAAGTGACACAAATATGATTTTGTAAACAATTATGAGTTCGTATAAGTCTCGTCCATTTTCTATTGAAGGTCAGAAGTATACCGGGTACTTTATTGTGTTTCGCAGCTTATCTTGCGGTTGGACGGCAACATCTGGTGAATAGAACATAGTAATTAATTCCTGCTGTATTACCTCATGTTGAAGTGGAAACAACAGCTGTTGTACTAATAGATACAGGGTGGACAATAAATCACGATCCGGTGGATCTTTATATTCAAATAAAACATTTATCGCAAACTCAAGCTGACCGTAACTTCTCCTGTGCAGAGAGAGAGAGAGAGAGAGAGAGAGAGAGAGAGAGAGAGAGAGAGAGAGAGAGAGAGAGAGAGAGAGAGAGAGATAGAGAGGGGGAGAAAGAGAGAGAAAGAGACAGAGAGATGTTTTATTATTTTACATGCAGTAGATTGTTATACGCCTTTCTTCAAAGATAAACTGAATGGAAGTAAGGGGACTATTGTACAAATTTAGGAGTCCACCATTGAAGATCCAGATGATTATGGTCCTGCAATATATTGACATTGGTGTCAAGTAAATTTTCTGACTATCTTTTCTCGAAAGTTCATATTTAGATAGGTAAGGACCGTTTTCTCTGTAACTACTCCAGACAAACACTAAAATTTTTGCACATTTTACTAAACATATTGCTATTCAGCTGCTCAAAGTTTCAAAAGAAAATAATTTTTTCCTATGGCCAAATAAAGTTACCACATTAATTTTAGTGTCTCATATAGCCAAATACAGGCAAAATATGCATAAATTCATTTGATTTTGTACTGGGAAATATTTTAGAGGAGCAATTGAAGTGGTGGGGAAATTGTAGATAATATATAATTTAAACAGATATTAGAAGATACAAGGAGGGAGACAGAAAGGCAGACCCCGGATAATGAGGGAAGATAGAATGGAAAAGATTGGGAGACGTTAGGTAAATGATAAGAATAGTGAGGAATAGGAAGGAATGGAGAAGGTGGATTGCCCTGGCTACCCCTGTGCTGTAGAGGCGGAAGGGTAAGAGGAAGAAGAAGAGGAAGATTAAATATTTTATGGATTTTCTTCCTCCAAATATCACTATATTTTAATAAACCTTTAATGCATTTCTTCAGCATATATATTTTAAAAACTCAACTAAATTAATTTAAAGTATAAACCAAAAGCCCGTAAATACTATTCATAATCTGTAAACGTCTTAGGACCATTTAGTAGGCATATATACTGTCTCATAAGTAATGTCTTCTTTTTAGGGAAAGCAATTATTTTAAATGTTTTCTGACAAGCAATTAACTAATTTTCAAAGTATAGACCATTAGATTCTATGATTTTGAGCCATCGTTCAACGAGGTTTATTATCCCACGATGGTACCAGTCTCTGGTTTGGATGCTAAAAATTCGGTGATACCCATTTGCACTGCTTCAATATTGTCAACATTTCCTCTACATAGACAATGAGCCATGGATAGAAAAAATTGACAATCTGCTGGTGCGAAATCAGGGCTGTATGCCGGGTGTGGTAGCAATTCCATTCCTGGCAGTTCCTGAATTGTTTCCATGGCTGTTCATGCAGTGTGGAATGTTACATTGTCCTGTTGCAATAGAATTCTCTTTTGGTTAACTAATGCTGGGTATCTCCGCCTCAAAATTTCATGAACGTGTTCCATTTGTTGAGAATAAAAATCCGCATCAATCGCCCGTCCGTTTGGAACAAACTCCTAGCCAATCATACCTTCAAAGTTCTACCAGACACACAAGATTACTCTGGCACCGAACGGATGTACGATGAGTTTGGCAGGTTGGTGAGGATCACTATCTTAAGGAACCAGGCCTTCGGTAATATACCCAATTTTCATCACAAGTGACAAGTCTCCTGACAAATCTATTATACGTGTGATTACGGATAAACTGACGACAGATCATCACCCGACGTTCAGCCTGTTGAGGTGCTAGTTCATGAGGCACAGACCTACAGCTTCTGTATGATTTTTCAAGTGTCTTAATGTACCGATGTATGATAACTTTTGGTGCACCAAATTCTTCTGCAAGCCTACGGGTACACGCAGATTTTCTCGCTAAACTTGACGTGTATCCTCAAGATTCCGTACCATAGGTATTCCAGAACGTGGTAGTTCTTTAGTGTTTTCGTCTCCATTGTTGAAATGTTGGAACTATCGTTGTGCCACACGCTCACTAACGACACCTTCTTCTTCCACTTCACACATTCTTCGAGCTGCGGCATCGGTTTTATAATCTTGTTTCCAGTAGTGAAGGACTCATGATGCCAGTGAGGGACAAATGTCCCGGGATGACAAGTAGAACTTTTTCCCCCCAGAAGTGCCTATTTTGGATACAAGATTTCTCAAAATATGTCATTTCCTGTGAAAACTCTACATGAAATTTTTGGATGGAATAAATAGTTCCTCTGTCTGCTATAGTACATAGATAAGAGAGAAAGAAAATCCCAAAATTCCCTATGGCTGGATGGGGGGAGAGTATAACTCATAAATGTCCTGGATATTTAGGTTCATTAGCTTGCAAATATGCGATACGAAGGTTTAAAAGGTAGTACCTCCCCAAACTACCTTTTGCGTGTAAAGTTTCTGAGATTTTTAAAAATGGCTACCAATCGTTCATCATCCTGGTGATTTTTCTTTTTTGTTGTAATTTACGTCCTCCAATGTTAAGTCATATCGGACGATGAATGAAATGGGTGAAATGATGATCAAATGTGTCCGGGGGTCCACGGAGCTTAGAGTTGTCCGACATTCGTCCTTCAGGATAAGGGAAAACCCCGTAAAAAACCTTATCCAAGTAACTCACCCTGACAGAGATTCGAACTTGGGACCTGTTGAACGTGAGGCAGACACGCTACCATCTACGCTAACGAGGCAGGCCATCACCCTGATGATAGGAGAGATGCACACTGCCGAAACGTCGATGGCTCTTCATCACTATACCTGGCATGAAGCCCGAGAACATTTACAATAAAACTGAAATTCCTTCAACACATCGATAATTTATCAAGTGGAAAATAGCGTCACGTCAGTCTTTGCGTAATTAGTTGCATAGGATTCTCACGAATGAATTCAGATTAATATTTAGGAATACAATAGAAATAACACTGTTGACTGCACTGTATAATAGTGTCATAAGAGAATTGTTCTATACTTCACCTTGGTGTGGTAATCAAGTGAGCTCCAACTTACAGACGTGGACAGTTTTCGTTTGACCTAGTCAGCTTACACATGGCATCCTTTACCTATGTAGCTATTTTTGTTTACATTTACTTTCATTCATCTTGCACATTTCATGGCTCATTTTAAATACTTATATTACATTCATTAAAGCCAGCAAATCATTTATGAATCTCTGACCCTTTAGAGCCTCTTTGTATGTGATGCCAAGACTTTCAAGGACTAAAACGTTTAGAACAATTTGACAAGAGATGTTGTGAAGCTGTGACAGCTATTTAATGTTCTTGTCAAGCATCAAATTGACAGTAATTGATCGTGTATAAGGAGCTTTTAGACAAAGCTTGAATAATCTGAAATAAATTAGCACTGTTTCGGCTTATTACACAAGATTCTTGCTATAAGTACCACAAATTGCGAGTGTATCGTGAAAAGTACAATTGTTGCATCCAATCCACTGAATACAATAATGAAGGAATCTGGGACTCAGAAAACGCGATAGTCCAAAGTTAAGTTGGACTTTTCAGATCATTTGTTTGAAGCCCCCGATTAATTCCTATCAATTTTAGTAAGTGTTCGGATCCCACAGCTCAGCCAGTAAAGCACTTGCCTGCTTGAAAAAGAAAAAAGGGAGGGTGCTGGAACTGCGTCACCACCATCAATTTGAATAGTACAGTGATACTCCTATCCTCTACAGAGTCTGTAAGTATGAATGAGACTGCGAATGTATGTGATCTAATTATAAAAGACACAAAGACCGAAAACGCACCGTATACGAGATAACACCATTGCCTCTAGGAATGCTCCAAAGAAAAGACCGTCAAAGTGATCATTGACGCTGTAGACCGGGTATTAATTGGACAATAAAATGTTCAGATGTAATGTATTTGATTTGAAAGGAATAATAGCAATTTCGACGTCAAATTAAACATATATGTCCTTATTCATAATTTTGAAGGGTATTAACTTATTTAACTCAAACTCTTAGTGTACTGATAAGCTAAAGTACGAAGGTCGTTTGATAAGTTTGGTGAATTTGCATGAAGCGATTGAAATTATTTATTGCAACTTTGTGGTGGTAAGCTTGATTATGCAAAATATTGTACAGAAAATTTGAATGTACTGCAATATACAGTTCATTGTTGACAGCCATCTGAACTGGTCATTGATAGCTGCGATTGAAAATGAAAGAAGCAGAGTTTCGTGCTGTTACTAAGCATAGTTATTAGAAGGCTTTACTGCCACACAGGTCAAAACTGAATTGGATAAAGTTCACTCCGACTCTGCGCCAACATTGAAGACATTTACTTTTGGATCAATGAGTTTAAGCGTGGTAGCAGAAGCACTGAAGATGAATTGCGCTCTAGTCACCACACAGGACACCGTGGGAAAACTCCACGATCTGGTTATGCAAGACCACCGAATCAAAATTTGTGAGATTTCTGAGGCTGTGGGTATTTCAGCTGAACGAGTGCATAATATCCAGCATGAAAAATTGGCAATGAAAAAACTGTATGCAAGATGGGTGCGACGATTGCTCACAGTCGACCAAAAGCGCATCCGGAAGAACACCTCTACCGATTGTCTGGCGATTTTTAATCGCAACCCGCAAGAATTTTTGCGACGATTTGTGACCGTGGATGAAACTTGGATCCATCATTACACACCAGAGTCAAAACAGCAGTCAAAATAATGAACAAAGGCTGGTGAAAGTGCACCAAAGAAGGTAAGGGCTATTTGGCATCTGGTAAGGTGATGGCTGTTACTTTTGTTTATTCTCAGGGAATAATCCTCATAGACTACTTGTGAAGAGGCAGAGCAATAACTGGAGCCTATTATGTTTCATTGTTGGATCATTTTCAACATGAGTTGACTGAAAAGAGACCGAGATTGAAACGCTAAAAAGTGTTCTTTCACCAGGATAATGCACCATCGCACACACCAGCATCGCAATGGCGAAAGTGCACGAGTTGGGCTTAAAATCGGTTGCTCATCCACCATATTCACCAGACTTAGCCCCAAGTGACTTCTTCCTGTTCTCAAACTTGAAAATTTCACTTGATGGTAAGAAATGTTCATCAAATGAAGAAGTGATAATCACCATCAACGAGCATTTTGCAGACCTTGACGGAATCCTTTTTGTCCGACAGAACGAAAAAGCTGCAACATCGCTAGCCCAAGTGTATAGCCATCAATAGAGACTATGTCGAAAAATAAGATGAGATGTCCACGAAATAAAATTATTCTTGGTTATTTACCAGACTTATCAAACGACCCCGGCATAAGCATATATGACAGGAATTAATATGTAATGAATAAATAGTAGATTTTTTTTCCTGAACAGAACTTATTCCTATTAATTTTTACCTTCACCATTGTATATATATTATATCGAAAGTGTCTGACCTTCGAACAACCATCATGTGGAGTATAACAGAGCACCATCACATTGAGGCATACATTTCCCGGTGGGTGGATTAGACAGCATGACCCAACTCCCTGCCCTCTTCTTCACTAGACATGAAGCAACGGATGACTGACACTACACCATTGTTTAAGATATGGTACAGTAGGTATGGCAGGAAATCGAATTTCAACTTACGGTGTCCAGATAGTGATCCATTAAGTGTCAGAAGAACCTGCAATGTGCACTGCTTCTAAGGGATTAATTTTTTAAATATTTACCTTTTCATATGTCGTTGGCATAAGTACTTAAAATTGCAAAGACAGTTAATGGACATCCTGTTCAAAACCTCCAGCATTCGGACCAATCAGCGAAGAGAACTCTCGGTACATATAAATATAGTAACATGGACAGTCAACACTTCAGATGCAACACAGTCTTCTCTAGGAAGACTTCAACCGTGCCACTGAAGATGTTCACCGCAGTTATGTACGAAATGTCTGGAACATCTCCAGCAAACCACGACATAACCTCCGGATATAACTTTGAGCTATATTTTTTTACAAATGCTTATTTTTTCATCTAATTCATGTTAATACAGATATACTTTTGCAGAAATTGTCTTGTTACGTTTTTATTTGTAAGTATGAGTTAAATAAGGAAATACAGTTCGCTTATGAGGGAGTGAAATCTTTTAAGATCGGATCGCTATATAAAACAAAATTCTGTTTTCATAGTTAAGAGATGAAAAGTTAATAATAGCTCCTATTTCAGAAAAGTATTATTTAAAATTCAGAAGAATAAGGAACAATTCTCAAAGAAGGTTAACACCAGAAAAAACCTATTTAACACAAATTGAATCTTATAACGAGACCTAGACTTTGTCCATCTCTTATGGTTTTCCATTTATGCGAGACACTCTCAGTAAAGGAAATTTAGAGGTTATTCCTAGAAATATATAAATAAATATAAAGAACTACACCTAAATATTTTCAGAGAAAGTGGAAATATCTTAAACAAGTAATTTGACATATGAGGATTATGGCCTGTTGGTTCAAAAGTGGAGCTTACAGCTATAGGTTCCTAAAGTGCCAGCCGCCAATACTAATGATACTTGAGTGCACAAAACACGAAAATGAAGAGACGTATCAGAGCACTCCCTCTGGCGCAATGGTTATAGCAAGTGACAGGTAAACAAGTACCTATAAATCACCTTCATTTTTTTCTTCTTGTTTGTTTTGTTGGTTTGTTCGTTTGGTTGCTTTTTTAATATTTTGTCTAAGCATTTTATTCTTGTATAAATGTATGCATTTTAATTTTTAATTTCACCTTGTAGAGCAATTAATTACAATACTCTTTAACAAAACAGTGGGATGGCTCAGGTGGTTTCGTCTGCGGCCCACATTCAGGAGGCCCGGGTTCGATTCCCGTGGCTGACCTACCTGACCCATGGTTTTTCCGGGGGTTTCCCCGGTCGCTAGGCGAATGCTGAGTAGGTTAATTACATCCCCTGAATTTCCTCTCCTTCCATTTCATCTCTATTATCATTTCATATCATCTCTCATCTGGTGGTCTCTTTCAGGGTGGAAGTGTCGGCCAGTGTCTCGGCGGTGCATGGCAGGATGATATGCTCTGAGCAAAACTACTTCCTCCTCCGGTAGGTTGGTTGCGGGCTTCAGCTCCTCTGGTGGGAGCATTTCGGAACCGCCAGCCGGGACCTTTGGGGCTCGGATCGCCTTCCTGGGACCATTAGGGCTCTGCTGCTGCGCTCGTTGCCGTCCCACTGGAGAGGAGCGGGTTCGTTGTCCTGGCCTGTCGGGGGAAGTCTCTATCCAAGTAAACTGTAGGGACCCTGCCCTCTGTACTATCGTGGTCGCCGCCCTCTGTCTTCTTCGCCTCATCTTTTCTGCCGGGGGTGCCCCCACTTAGGGGCATAGGAACAATGGGCCCAGCATGGTGGCCTACGTACCGAATGCCCTCCATAATGAAATCCCAATCCCCAATACTCTCTAACAAAAGTTGAATCCTGCTTAATACTTTCATAAACTGTACATCTAAATGGGAGGTGGTTTAAAGGTGAATGAACTTACATAATATAACAAGTAAATGCATCTTTTTACGTTAGGCTTATAGGAACAGCTGAAATGGCGACCTGTATTTTCAATGTGCTCACTCCGTTCAAGATTCCTTGTGTGTGGAATAATTTCACAAGCTGTTATTATTCGAGCAGTTAGTTGAAATGAAATATGTAGTTTTAACGCCCGCTTTTACTACATACGGCACCGCAGGTGGTGACATGAGCAGTTGCGAATCATATTTCTTCCTATTAGAATTTTCATGCTAAAAAAACGAAGGAAAAAAATTACTACATAAGTGACCTAACCAGTGACCTCTGGAGCACCGTTTTCAGCGCCACGAATTGGGCCACCAGAACAGTTACGGAAGCATCCCTAGAGTGAGCTACATGATGCATGAAGGTAATCGCTGTTCAGTGTCGCACTGGCACGTGATTAGTTCGAGATATGAGAGATCTTTGAAGCATTAAATCTTGAGAACTTCAGTAACGAATCACTAAGAATCGATATTTCTATACTCGGGAAACAGTTTTAAATACATTCTAATCCAATAATTTCACCCGCATTGATTTAATAACAACTTATCAGCATATGATGTCCATTAGGTTTAACACAATTATGTAATTACGTTATGTTTAGCCGCACACCTTGCGTTGCCTATCTCAACTTGCTTATATTAGTCACGTCTAGAATCGCTGAAATAAACTCGATATAGTTCATTAACACCCTGTGTATGCATGTTAAGGAATAATTTGTCATGAAAATACCTTAAAGATACCGTAAGATATGGTACATTAATAAAATTTACGTTTATTATTATACATTAATCGTTAGAGCCATTTTTGAGAAAATCGGAATGTCCGAATATTTCCGGCAATATGTCGATTTTCAATCTGTTCATGTCACATCCTTGAAAGATGCTGAACTTCATTGACAAGTTTGGTATTTAACTAACTTTTTGATTTTGAGTTATGGTGCTCACAGAGAGATGCACAGATAGACACTCATATACACACACACACACACACACACACACACACACACACACACACACATATATATATATATATACACAGACCTTTTTCTAAAATTGTTTTAGGAAGGAATGTTGAGCCCCTTTCTTTTTCTTTTACTTTTTCTTTTTTCTTATTTAACCGTTTTTTCATTATTTCCGTTTATTTTCTTAGCTGATTACCTTAGTTTCACACATATACACTATACACATAAACACCCATGCCCAAGGTGGGACTCGAACCCGCGACCCTCTAAGCGGCGGAACGCCAGAGACATACGCTCTAGCGACCGTGGCTACGAGGGCCCACAAGAGCCTCAAAACATGTACCTACGAGGGCTGTTCAATAAAGAATGATTATAATTTTTTACGGTCATAACTTTTCGCACTAATATTCAATCTTATTATATTCTGTTAGCTTAATATGAAGCAAACACGGCGTAGTAGTTTCAATGTTGGTACTCCTGGTTCCCACCTGTGAGAACCAGGCAAGTTCAGGCATGTTCAGTATCACCTACCGCTGCAATGGAGGTAACATGCAGTTAAAGTTTTTGTTACAGGAAGATCCGGAGTTTCTTTCAAACTTAATCATTGCTGATAAAACTTGGCTACATCATTTTGATCCTGAGAGCAAATAGCAAAGCTCAGTGTGAAAATCTCCTTCATCACCAACCTCCCAAAAGCAAATTTGGTTGCTTCTGCTGGGAAAGTTATGGTAATCTCATTCTTTGATATTCATGGAATGCTTTATCAGCATGTTGTACCTGCACACACATTAGTAACTGGACAATACTACAGGGATGTCCTGAAGACATGGCGAGTCCATATCAGGCGCTAAAGACCACATTTCCATGAAGCAGGCTGGATGCTGCACCACGATAATGCGCGGCTGTATATTGCCAATGTTGTTGCTGAATATCTGGCAAAAATCAACGTGAAGTGCATCCCTCACCCTCCCTATAGTCCGGATTTAGCCCCATGTGACTTTTTTCTATTTCCTAACTTGAAGAAACGCCTTCTTGGGAGGCATTATCCATCATCAGAAGCAGTGGTGAAGGCTGCGGAGGCGATTTTGAAGGATCTCTCAAAAATGGTGTCCAACATATCTTTGAAGACTATCAGAAACGCTGGGACAAGTGCACCGCATTCAGGGGAGACTATTTTGAGAAGGACCATCAAAATTATGAGGATAAGTAAAGGTACGTTGTCAAAAAATATTTGTGATCATTCTTTATTGAACAGCCCTTGTACATTAATTGTTAAAGCCATTTTTGAGATAATCGGAATGTCCGAATATTTCCGGCAATATGTCGTTTTTCATACTCTTCATGTCACATCCTTGAAAAATGCTGAACTTCATTGACAAGTTTGGTATTTAACTAACTTTTTGATTTTGAGTTATGCTGCTCACAGAGAGATGCACGGATAGACACTCATACATATACACAGACCTTTTTCTAAAACTGTTTTCTTGGAAGGAATATTGAGCCCCAAAACATGCACATATTTCCGATGTAACCTCGGTATCGAATTTTCAGGTGCAATAGAATATTTACTCTGCTTACTGTAAGTAGTAAAAATCAGTTGTGAACAATAGGGTGAATCGCTAACATAATTAGAATGCAAGAGAAACGGAACTTTTTTCTTTTTTTAATAATCTAGTGAAAACACTGAAATGGCACAATCTCCCTGGAAAAATAAAAACGCAGTGTCATTAATACCATTAAATTTTGTTCTGAGAATAATCGCAAGTTATAATGAAGACATTTACTACCACCTCTTTGAAATATTTTAATGTTTATTTATTTTTAAGTGTAAAATACACGAAAAAATAGATGGTTAATGGTTGCGTAGTTGGAGGGAATTGTTTCTGTGTTAGCTGGCGGCAAATAAATTAAATAGCTTCCAACAAACTAAAAAATTAAAGCAGCAGATTTTCTGTAAGCAACAGCAGAGCTTTTAGTCATATTTTGAACGAAGTGGTCTTTTAAATTTGCCTACAATAATGGCAGATGAGAAGGGTGACAGCATCAACGTGAGTAACCACGATGACTCCACATCTTCCGAGCATAATCCTCATTTTGAACCAATAATTATATTACCGGAGGTTAATGTTTCAACTTTGGAGGAGAGTGAAGTAGAAATACTAAAAATGCGTGCAAAACTGTTCCGTTATGATACTTCCGAAAGCCCAGCAGAATGGATAGAGAGAGGCACGGGTGATGTGAAAATTCCTCGACATACTGAGAAGAATTGTGTTCGAGTAGTGATGTGAAGAGATAGAACACTGAAAATATACGCAAATTATTATGTAACACCTTGGATGGAATTGAAACCAAACTTTGGAAGTGACAGAGCATGGGGTTTACAGTGTGCCAGCTGATTTTGCAGATGAAGAAGTCAGATCAGAATTGCTGGCAATCTAATTTTCAACTGCAGAATATGCCAAAAATGGAAAGAGATATTTGAAGAGGCAAAGACAATAGTTGAGACACAGTGTGAACTATATGCTAAGAAGGCTAAAAGCAAAGAGGAGGAGGAGGAAGATGAAAAAGAAGAAACAGAGGAGGAAAGTAAAGGTGCAGAAGAAGTGGTGCAGGGTTTGGAAAAGCTAAAAGTGGATGATGAGATAAAGGTTGCAGAAAATGCTAGAAGTGAGGAAGGAAAGAAGATTCCAGAAGAAGCCAGAAATGGAGATGACAAGGAAAAGGCCTCTGATTAGACATATAGGGAACTTGATTAAGGTTCTTCTGCTTCACAATTTGTGTCATTGATTATATTGTTATAAACTTGATATTTCACTAATTATTATTGACAATTTCCAAGAAAGGACTATACAAGTGTCTGAAGAGAAAATCCTGTGTGACTGTCGTTTTAAAATAAATAAAACATTTTGCTAAGTGATTTATGCTTGAAATACGAAACCACTTTAGAGCAAAACTATAGACGATTAAATTTTAAAAATGTATTTATACAGGAAGATTAAAATGTGACATTTCAGATCTGCAAAACAAGACTGTTTTTCATGGTAGCTTTTTAGATTTATGTACTGCATCATCATGGGCTATAATATATTTTGTGAGTGAGATGTATTTTAGTCATTATGAGGAAAGACAAACATTAGCAATAATAATTAACATCCAAATTGTTAATCAGCAGTTTCTTTAAAATGTACTAAAGGATATGTTAAAATACATGTGACAAGTTAAAACCGGAAAAAGATAAAAAAATAAGCTTCTGAGATCTCTATTCGAACCGAAGCAGAAATTACATCGTAGGAAGAAGAGAATGAAGCAGTTATTCGACTTCAAATATGATGCCTTAAAACTATCGATTAAATGCAATTTTAATTGGTGAATAAGGTATCAATGGCAGTGCACATTAGTTGAAATGCGATCGCGTGTATGCGGTATCTATGAAATTTGTTAATTGGTGTTTTATTGTGAAACTGACATTTCGTTTTGAAATACTTCTCAAGGTTTGTGCGTAGCTTGCAATTCTCTCACTGATTTTTCCTTGTTCTTGCATTAAACACCTGACGTCATCTGAAATATTAGCAGCAGCAACAGCAACAACCTCGGATTAATTGCGATGATTCCAGGATGGGAAGGGTCCAACTAGTTCTTTTTAGCAAATAATCTGCTCGTGCACCAGCCAACCTTGAGAAATCCAGTAACGCCTAGTTGGAACGTTTCTATACGTGTGACGTTTATATACTCAGTGCACGTAATCATTCTGTCAGGAGATTGTTTTAACTGCCTTCTATTGTTTACAGGCATAAACAAAGTTAGTGTCACTAATTATAGGCTGGCAGTAACAAAAATTTTAGCAAAACTGGTCTGACCTCGGATTATCCTTTCAATGGATTAAAGCTTGTCTGACGTGTTCTATTTTTTATTTTTATTTTTGAATATCCCATTTGAGACAAGGTTTCTCTACCGCTCTCCGAAAAGGCTAAAATGAGGCAATTAGCGTGTGATTTTTCATCTTTGCTATCTTTTCGACAGGCTCATCTCCAACATTTGCTACTGTATTCACTTGTCGATTTTAGCCATAATCCATGCCCAGTACCTCCACTTATTGGTCTAAAGTGTATCAATGTGTTTGCAATATTATGGTTTCTGATAGCATTTCTGAATGTAAACTGTCACTAAACTGAGCATTTGCTACAGTGCTAATAATTTTACAGTGTGTCGTTGAGAAGACATTATAGCTAACTCTACATGAGAACATTTTATAGCTTAATGTATGTAATGTCTTATTATGCCAAGAAATGCAAGCAATTCAGGATTAAAACCTGATGCATCGTTTGTTAACATCCAGAATTGACGTTCAATGATGGAAAGCAAATTAGGGAATATTTCGGTTTTAGGAAGCGAAGTAGCTCAACAGATCCAACTAAACTGCTACAACAATCGAAAAAAGTTACTTCTATAAATACAGACTGAAAACGCTGGATGTACCTATGTGAATATGCGAAAGACTTTTGACAAAATGTATTGGAAGAGGCTAGAGAAAGTTCTACTGCAACAGTTTTGAACTGTAAAGAAACTCTTGGTGATACACACATATTTGTGGTCTGAAAAGTTTCCGACCTAATAAAAACACAAGACATTTTCTCAGATTTTTTAATTTATTTTCCAACATAGTCTCCTTGTAACGCGACACACTTCTCCCAGGGACGAACCCATCTCTGTAACCCGTCCAAATGGTACTCGGCGTTTTTCTCTGCAAAAATAATTGTTCACGAAGGTGATTACCTCTTCATTTGACGAAAATCTCTGTCCTCCGAGCGCAATTTTCAGATGAGGGGGAACAAGAAGTCGCCTGGGGTCTGATCTGGTGGGTAAGGCGGATGGCCAAGCAGTTCAAACTGTAATTCGTGGATATTTGCTATTTAAACAGCTGAGGTGTGAAACGGTGCGTTGTCTTGTTGAAACAGGACATTCTTTCTCTGCAAATGTGGCCGTTTCTCCGCATGTTCTGCCTTCAGCTTGTCAAGTAATGACGCGTCGTAGGCTCCTGTAATGGGTTTTACATTTTGAAGATAATGGATTAAAATAACTCCATGACTATCACCAAAAGACAGTCGCCATCACTCTCCCAGCCCGAAAAAACTTCTTTTGCTCTTTTTGGAGCCGTTTCCTCCTCTGCAGTCCAGTGTTTGAACTGTATTTTTGTTTCGGGCGTATAATGGTGTATCTAGTTTTATCTGTAGTAATTAATTGGCGCCAAACCTCGGATTTATTGCGCCTGAACTGCATTAACAGGGCGTTGGAAATGTTCATTGGAACACGTTTTTGGTCTAACGTGAGCAAACGCGGCACCCAACGTGCGGGCAGCTTTCTCATGTCTAAATGTTGATTTAATATGTAACAAACACGTTCTTTTAAGATGTTCATTGCCTGTGCTGTCTCTCTCACTTTAATTCGGCCGTCGTCTAGCATCATTTGGTGAACTTTGGCGATGTTTTCGTGCGCAGTTGCATTTTTTGGACGTCCCGAACGTTCATCATCTCTCAAGCTCTTACGGCTACGTTTAAATTCAGCTCCCCAAAATTTCACTGCGGTAAATGATGGTGCAGAGTCCTTATACACAGAATCTAACTCATCTTTGATTGGTGTAAGCGCATTGCCTTTCAAAAACAAATATTTAATGACAGCTCGATACACGATTTTGTCTATTTTCATAAAAACACTCATCAACTCACTCAAACGACTGTAACATAAAAACTAAATGGCTGAAACTCTGGTGAGTAACTATCAATATATGGACAATGAAATTCACTACATTTTATTTACGAGTACTGCCATCTTCATGTTGAGATCGGAAACTTTTCAGAACACTCTCGTATATGCACCAACTAATCAAGATAAAGGATAGGAAAAACCTATTAAAAGGCAATAGAATCTAAGAGGCGTGCAACAGGAAAATCCTATTTATCCACTGTATTAACTGTCTACTTGAACTTCTGAAGTATTATTTCTAGAACAAAGGAGGAATGATAGCAGCAGGAAGATGAATAAATTGCTTAACATTTGTGTATGTGGGACTTGTTTTATTGTTTTTATTTCTAAGGTTTAACTCTACATATACGTGTAGGTAGATCATTTTTGCTGTACCCAGGGTACACCTGCTTGCTAAACCAGAAGGAGGGGATCTACTTTACCTCTTTAAGATCAAACCTTCACATCTCCTAAATACAACTTATGTAATAAAACAGAATAGCATCATATAGATGAACACCATTTCGACAATTGCATTGTATTTCAAATTAAAGTCACAGGACAGCGAAGTACTGGAAAGCAAGACTCTAAAGATTTTGGTATCAAATTCGGCACATTAGAAAACACCAAAAACTTTTGAGCATGCTAGGAGATTATATGGGGAGATGAATATAAATAAAAAAGTCGCACAATTCCTACATAGCTATAGCTATTTTGTCCAAGGGCCACTTTCTGTTGAAGGGGAGCTGGATTTGCCATCTTGGTTATGTATTCCGGGAAACAAATTCCTATTATGTTTGTTCAAGTGGCAGGAGTTCCGATCTACAGCAAATGAGATGCATTTTCGTGCTCAGCGTTGCTACCTTGTTACTCCTACTCATATCTTATTTCCCTCTCTACATACCACCCTATAGCGTTTGCTGTTAGACGTAGAGGTATACAAACTGAATTTTCCAAACATTTATAATAATGCAGTTGTTAAAATCAAAGTGTTTACAAGTATATTCGCATATTATGTATATATTTTAAATGCTATGATTGTAGTTTATGAAGTCCCTGTTTTTATATACATGTAGTCCTCGATTACGATGTAATCATAAACACATCATGTGACGGCTTACGTTCTGCAGATACAGCACTTTACAGTATAACAAGAAGTCAACTGTTTGATGTCTCTCGAATTTAACAAACACCTTAGCTTGTTCAAAGTAATGCTTTTAGTACATCATGTTAATACTTACTTTTCAGTTATGAGAAATTGCAAAAACGTACACAAATAAATTCATCAACAAATAATTATAATCATTACAGCGCTTCCGTTGCAGTGGATCGTTATAATATATTGGAATTTTATTTATTTGTATTATGCAAACTATTTGACCTAAAAATATGGGGTTTTGCGGCTGTGTTAAAACCATTACTCCCTATCTTCCTTGTGGACCACTGTTCAAAAGTTTTGAATGTTTGAGTTAGTTCAATAATATTTATTAGGGATGAATTCACTTGGCGCTCGTCACAACTAACTAAAGGGGAATGCAGTATGATAACATCGTAGGACTTCGATTGGTTGCTGGCCTAGTAGCGCTCAAGGACAAAAATAATCTAATTGGAAGTCACAAAAGATTGATCTATTAGCCATGTTCACTAGCTTTTCCAAGTCTGTCTCCCTCTCTCTCCCTCCCTATGTCTCTCTCTATCTTTGCTGCCGAAGAACTTCAGTTCTATCCAGCGAGTTCTCCTGCTGACGTTTATCTGGCCAATCCTGGGAACGAGTTCTGTCCGCTTCATTTTAGTTAGCTTCCTGTTTGTGACCGCATCGGTAGTGTAGATGTAGCATGTCCGCCTGACGTTCAAGAGGGCTCGTGTTCGAATCTCGGTTAGGGTGAGTTACCTGGGTAAGGTTTATTTCCGGGAGTTTCCCTTATCCACAAAGATGAATGTCGGGTAATTCTAAGCTCTATGGACCCTGGGCTCATTTGAGTGTCAGTTCACTCATTTCATTCACCGTCAGATATGACTTGACGTTGGAGGACGTAAATTAAAAAAGAAAATAGCTTCCTGTGGTCGGGGCGTCCTTTAATTCTATTCGCTTTATTATTTATAGTTCTGCATTCTGTCTTTAAGTGTCACACCAGAGATTTTCTGTTGGCAGATATCTATCGCATCAATCATCCAATGTTAGTTTACGTTGGAAGACGTAAATTAAGAAAAAATATCTATGGCATGTCTCCATATTTTCTTAAACTTTTCCTGTTTACAAATGGAAAGACCAAGTGTCTTGCTGAAATACATGCATACTTTTTCTAATATTGGCGGGTATGACCAAAATTTACCATAGTTTATAAAAGGTGGAATTTATATCCCCTTTTAGATAAATTATGATAAAAGTATATCCATAAATGTTTGTAAATTAAGCGGTACGATCCCTGGTTGGGTAACTGGCCGCTGAAGGAGTTGAGGTAATGGACATACATATATACAGTGAAGGTCAGGATCTAGTAAAGTCGAGATAGAGAAGATTAGTGAAGTGCACCTATATAGTGAAAATAGAGTAATAAGGGTGAAGCTTATGAGAAAAATAGAGAAAGAGGGAAGGTAAATAAGAATGGGAGAAAAAATGGGGTAGACATTAAAGGGGAGACTGGAAGCAGGATAAGTTTAGTGAAGAGTTAGTTATGAAATGCTCACAAATTGAAATTGAAAATGGGGAAGTTTTACCATACACAATATAACCATGTGGTCGGATGTATGAGGTCCTAGGATAAATTTGAAGTACTCGAAATAGAGGAAAATTGTGATATGTGTAAATGTTTATGTAGCCAAATATAGACAAGTACATTTATCCATTAATTCACAATAAATAGTACAATCCACAAGGTATCTTGTTCACGTACTTCTAAATGTTCGACTATGCAGGAGTTCACGTCATTCGCTATCTTAGCGTGTGGAAACTAGGGATCGCAGGAACTTAACTCGGAGCAGTTTTTAAAACTAACGATGGGAGGATATGGAAAATATGCAATTGTTCATGTTGTTAGAGACTATACATCTTTCCTGTTTACATCATCAGAAAGAGAATGTTACATCTAAAAATCCAAACTGAACAGCTGGCTCTTGCAACCGTAACAACATGCTAATTGTTGCAAGCGTGGCTGCCTTTGAGATTAACAGAGAGATTTTTCTGCACTGCTGATTTTGGCACAGATTTAAACGATGATGTAAACCATTGGAACAACGTAATGTCTATGTTGAACACTCTTTGCACCATAGAATATTGTTTGATGAATTCAGATGAGCAAGTGATGCAAAGTCCAAAAGGAATAAATTTAAACGAAGTTTCGGGTATTAATATTAAACTGCAAGCAAATCACACGGTTTATTTTACATATAAGAGGAGTCTAAAGGTAAACTGCTAGTTGCAATATTTTTATTTCTTTCTTTCCAACATTTTATACTTATTACCGTTCAATCTACTGAAAGTAATGCCCTAGCGAGGTGGTGCTGTGACCCGAATTCTGGAGGTCCCGTGTTTTAACTTCCGGTGACCACCAGCTGGCCTGTAAGATTTTTCGTTACTTTCCTGGAGTCCACACCAATGTTGGGTTAGATAATTTGTTCAGGAAATTTTTCTAAGTTCACTTTTATAACTGTAAACCCTTACATCGTTTCCTTCTTTACCGCCATACTATTGGCTGATCACCTATTCTGGAAATGCTATGTTCCAAATTTGCTTGCTCATCGACACGCTACTGACTCAAGGTTGACTGCGGATCAGCTCTCCAAAGAGGAATGTAACCGGTTGCAGAAGACCAATGACACTCTTTCTTTTTTTACTGTAGAAGTTCAAAGTATCACACTCCACCCAACAATTTGAACTTGAGAAGATACGCATCTGAGGTCCAAAGAATACTCCTAAAACTAAATATATGTCACTCTGAAACGCTGTAACTTAAAAAATAAAATCTAGACAAATACGAAATTCTATATTTGAGAGAGGCTTTTCAAAAAAATATAAAAAATCCTCTGTTCCAAACTTGTAGTTTATATGGAAAACTTTTTCTTTTTTCTATGATTTTGCTCTAATAATTTAATATAGTGTATTTAAGATATTAATGTGACAAATTTAATGTATACCTTCAATTTTCTATAAATAACATGTGAAGCTGTCTTGAGAATTGCTGAATTTTGTGCAATTTTATACAATTGCGGAGTTGTTTAAGATATACCAAAATATACTGCAGGAAACATTTAAAGCTCATAAATATACACAATAATTGGGTCAAATACATTTTCTGTCTTGGAGATAGTCATTTTACAAATATTCTAATTTGCATGCTTATACTTTCTCATGTTTGTGAGTTTCTCGACTCTTCTTTTTCACTTCTATCACAGAAGCTTATTACTACGGCTAAACAGTTGAATGCTGTTTTGGAATGTTGGATGCAATACATAGGTAAACGATACCTTTCCTGCTCAAAATTCCGCCCTTTGTAACTAACATGGATAAAGTACCCAATATTTTTTATGTGTACTATAATACTACCAATTTTGTTACGCTAGAGTGGAAGGTTTGTTTTTTCCGTGGACCGTAGGGTCTGTTTAACGAATGCGAGTTCAGTTGCTTGACAAACAAAATTTAGCCTATCCAATAATTGTCAGCAATTCATCTACACGCCGCAGGAAAGGAAAAATGCTGTCGTTATCCTTGAAGATCAATAGAAATCCTGAGTTTAAGGAAGTGACAATCACATGTAAATTCCATGTTAAGTCTCAGCTGCCACGGTTCCGTTTTCCAGTTCTCTGTTTTATTGGGTGCTAGGGTTTGTAGAGTGTTTGGAAGCGATGTGAGGAAAATTCGGTGCTAAACACAAATGAATAGTAGTTAACGTTTATTCAGATGAAAATAATTATAGTGAAGACAACAGTTTCGGTAGTGTGAATGATTAGTATAAACGGATTTGAAAGTGATACTGGACCGAACAGCTTGGCAATATGTTGCTGGGCCGACTGGTGTTTAGGAGGAGCTTCAAAAAACAAAATTATGACGGAACTCTTTCTAAAAGAGTTAAAGCCTTGTTGTGAATACATATAAATATGTTGGGGGATAAACTTGTAACGTGGTCTTGCAGTAAAACAAAAAATTTGGAGAATTCACAGAAGTACAGTGAGAAAGGTTGCGACGGAAGGAATACCAAGGATGCCGACAAAGTTTAGAAATAAAAGGAAACGTTCTTCTAAAGTGGACGAACTCCGTCGAGACATTTATGGCCTCTATAACAAGGGGGCACTACTTGGGTGATTCGCTTGAATGTTTGCAAGAAATGTGAGATTTTCCTATGGGTTCTGCACTCTGGGGAGCCTTCTAACCGAGCTGGTTTGAAATATTATCCTTTGGATAAGAGGTTACATGTATAATGCATTGACGATATGTATATTTCTCTAAAATAAGATAATTTTGCAGCGATGAACATAAACTAGTTTATTTAGATGAAGCTTGATAAGATAATCATGATTTATCCAGGAAAGGATGGGAAGACGAGTCGTGAATTTGCACTTGTATCCAAGAGTAAATGGATCATAGTACTTCAAGCTGGGAGCGCCGACGAAGGGGGAAAAGGCTGCCTCTTCTTAAGGGCGAAAAAGGTGATGCCATGATTAGGGCTCTGATTTTTGGGTATATAAATGGTCTTACATAAAAATGCATATTTTCTGTTTTTTTACGTAAAAATATTTTCGAATTGTCACATAAATTACATGAAAACTGCACAAAGGAAACCTTTTCAAAATAATTTTCACATATTTACATAAACTGACATAAAAGTAGCAGCAGAATTATTTTAACAAGTCACTATCCACTTCTTTAACGTTCAAGTACACATGCCAGACGACGCAATTTGTTATTAATTATTGGAAGAACTGATACGTCAGCTATAGTATCCCCTCAGTTTGAAGAAAACATTCTGCTTTCCTTAGTTATATGAATTCGCAAGATAAAAACGGGAATTCCTCCACTGCCATAAGCTTGAAATAAATAAACAGCTGTAATCGCTTCATAACCCGACTAGTGTATACGAGGGTCGGCTGAAAAGTCCCAGGCCTCACATAGAGATGGTGCCACTGGGCCAGTTTGATGGACAGCATTCATGTAGTTTAACTCTAGACTAGCTTGTTAGAGGTAAATAGCTTGTTTAGTTTTTGAATTACGGCGTTTTAAACTAGAAAAGTTTGGAGGTTTCACGAAAATGGAGGATTTGGAAAAACGAGCAGTGATTAAATACTTCCATTAGAAAGGCTTAACGCCTAAAGAAATCAAGGAGGAAATTTGACAGTACATTCAAAGACTCTGTACCTTTATATACAATGATTAAAAGTTGAATTGCAGAGTTTAAATGGAACGTACGAGCACAAGTGATGAGCTTCGCTCTGGACGCCCTGTGGAGTCACAACTCCAGAAATCAGTTTAAAAATGCATCGTTTTATACTGGAAGACCATAGATTAAAGTTGTTTGAGATAGCAGAGGCTGTAAACATATCTAAAGAACGTGCAGATAATATTTTAAGTAATTCTTTGGGTTTTCACAAGGTCTGGGCAAGATGGGTGTCGCGTTTGTTGACATCTGATCAAAAGCTGCAAAGAAAAAATGTTTCTGTGAAGAATTTGGAGCTCTACCGTAAAAATCACAGTACATTTTTGAGACTGATTATTATGATTGATGAAATTTGGATACATCACTACACTCCAGAAAGTAAATCAGAGTCAAAGCAGTGGATTGCGCCAGGTGAACCAACTCCAAAAAGGAAAAGTCAATTAGGTCTGCTAACAAGGTTCCACGACTTATGTCCAGCGCAATTACAGTAAGAAGTGTAATACATAACGGCATGTAAGTAGATCTTCCAAACATGCTACACGAAGGTTTTCAGGGAAGTCCCCCCGCCTCTACTAACACTTCTGTTGCTTATTTTGCGCAATGCACGACCTCTCGCTGGGGAACTACTAAGGCGACCGGCTGGAAATAACAGAGGCAACCTTGTGGTTTACTGACCTTGATCTTTGCTGATCTTAGGGCAAGGACAACTGAAAAATTACGTTTCAGTTAATATAAGAGAAGCACATAATTTTGATGATAATCTTAGAATATGTTGTGGTCCATTTCTTCACCAAAATAAGTGTAAATAAATTCACAGTAATGGCTCAGCTCAAATGCCCAGTTACTTCTTCATGAACAGGCTACAATGTTTACTAGAGCCCGGATCATAGGCAAAATGCATTTTATTTGATAGCGACAAATCAAAAGTTGTGTAGCTTTAATCATGTGCTAATGTATTTGGAAGTTAGAGAAGCATTTTTATTCTGAATACTTTATCTTTTTAAGACCTAGTTGCTTGTTTGGACTATAAATGACCATGTTTTAAACTATGTTAAAGCTTTCTGGTTTCTTTTCAACTGTTGTAGTAGGTAAATTAAGAAGCTCCTATTTTGGATATCCTTTACGTTGCAATTTGAGAACACTGTAATATCTCTGTTGTTTCAGACTGATCAACATTTATCTCTTAAAGTGGGTTTCGGGATTTCAAGAAATATTACGAGGGCTGTTCAATAAAGAATGATCATAATTTTTCGCATTAAAATTCAACCTTATTACATTCTGTTAGCTTAATGTGAAACAAACACGCCGTAGTAGTTTTATTGTTGGTACTCCTGGTTCCCGCCTGTGAGAACCAGATAAGTTCAGAGATGTTCAGTATCGCCTACCACTGCAATGGAGGTAAAATGCAGTTAAAGTTGATGTTAGAGGAAGATCCGGAGTTTTTTTTTTCAAACGTAATCACTGCTGATGAAAATTGGCGACATCATTTTGATCCTGAGAGCAAACAGCAAAGCTTAGTGTGGAAATCTCCTTCATCACCAACCCCCCAAAAAGCAAAATTGGTTGCTTCTGCTATAAAAGTTATGGTCATCTCATTCTTTGATATTCCTGGAATGGTTTATCAGCATGTTGTACTTGCACACACATCAGTAACTGGACAATACTACAGGAATGTCCTGAAGACATTGCAGGTCCATATCAGGCGCAAAAGACCACATTTCCACGAAGCAGGCTGGATGCTATACCAAGATAATGCGCGGCCGCATACTGACAATGTTGTCACTGAATATCACGCAAAAATCAATGTGAAGTGCATTCCTCACCCTCCCTATAGTCCGGATTTAGCCCAATGTGACTTTTTTCTATTCCCTAACTTGAAGAAACGCCTTCGCGGGGGGCATTATCCATCATCAGAAGCAGTGGTGAGGGCTGCGGAGGCGATTTTGAAGGATTTCTAAAAATGGTTTCCAGCATGTCTTTGAAGACTGGCAGAAAACGCTGGGACAAGTGCATCCAGGGGAGACTATTTTCAGAAGGACCACCAAAATTATGAGCATGAGTAAAGGTACGTTATCAAAAGAAATTGTGATCATTCTTTATTGAACAGCCCTCGTACATTTCAAGAAATATTACGGTTTTGAAAAGTAATAATGTGAGTTGCTGTCATAGCTCCCATAATAACATTTTGTTACGATGTTTAAATACAAACCATGCGAAAGAAATGTTACTTTATGCTGGGAAATTAGGAGCGTCGGAACAGTTTTGTTGTCTACGCTTTGTGAAGATACAGTTAATCACAAAATGGCGTTTTATTAATCAACGCAGGTTAAAAAGAAATCAACTTCAGCTCTGGCTTCAAAAATGTAACAAAATCTGCAGTGTTGCACTCATATGATGTTTTCTGCGTTGTACAACTATTCTTACGAAGACTTACGATATTCCTCTACCCGGGTCAGGTTTATGGAGACAAGCATTATCTTAGTGCTAAGTTTCTTGTAAGTGCAAGGAGAATATAACAAGCGTTAAGCAACGAATCATATTCATAGAGATGGTCGCTATGTGATGCCCTTGAAATTGCGCTCTCTTTGCATAGTCAAGAGACATGAAAATAATGACTTCCAATTAGAGAGAGGTGTGAATATCGGCAATTCCGTACAAATAGTAACGAATATGTCGGGAGAGGTTCATTCCACAAAAAATGTATTTGATATAAAGTGGTGTGTGTGTGGGTGTGTGTGTGTGTGTGTGTGTGTGTGTGTGTGTGTGTGTGTGTGTGTACGTTAACGATATCCATATTTTTATGTAGTAACTCTCACCGTTTACCACTTATGAAAAGAAACGCAGAGTGAAGGGTACTTCAGAAAAGTCAAGATATACCTACAAGCTGTTTCAAAATGTCCACGAACAAACATATAGAAGTAGTTGCTCAGGTTCTATGTGACACATATAGATAGTTTTATCGCCAATAGAGCCACATAAAAGTGCCCCAGAATGACTGTGAATCAAGTAGTGTCAGGAGCAACGCCACGTGCCTCACGCTATCGAAGGAGTCGCAGGTAGGTGACACAGTGTTACCTGCTGTATCTGTTTGTAAACATACCGGAATAATCCACGGTAACTTGCTACTATTAAAAATGTATTTGCTTCTGAAACCGTAATCAATAAGCTACTTCTTAGTTATTTGTTTATGGGTGTTAAACGTGTTCCAACATTCCGTTATAACAGCCGATGACGGCAAATAAGCTGGTGGACATACAGATACTCTACAAAGTATTCGTGTAATCTTAGCACATAGAATATGACAAGCACAATCGGAAAAATATGGATAAGAAATGAACAATAACTATTTCCTTACATCGGTTGATATCTAGATTTAAAAATAAAACACATTTTGGGTTCATATACTGCTTAGTTAGTGAACAGCTCTAAGTTATTTAAAATCATGTCCCATTTGATGTCAAACAAGTATTCGTATAGTAAACAAGATCCCAGATATGGTGCCTCACTGACACACACGCCTTGCCCTTTCTTATGCAGTTGTGTTTCATCCACTGTCGTTGACAGTTCCATTTCTGTTTTCAAAGCCTTTGACTGCTATTTAAGTAATAGGTCGAAAACGTCGTGAAACTACAAAATAAGAGAGAGAAAATTGCATCAGCTTATTTAAAAAAGGAAAATCTTTTCAAGAAATTTGAAAAACCATTGGAAGACCTACCAGTAAAGTAAAGACTATTATGCACAGGTTTGATCAGAACAAAATTTACTAAAATCAATCAAGAAACGGTCATCCTACAGTTCTATCCAAGGTGGAGGAACGACAATTACTTAAAGAAGTCAAGAAAAGTCCTAAACTAAGTGCTACAAAACTTGCTATTGCAGTTCAAACACACGCAGGAAAGTCCGTTTCAGCACAAACTGTAAGAAACGTGCTTTATGAAGCTGAGTATGGAGGCCGAACAGCCCGTAGAAAACCATACATCAGTAAAATCAACAGAAAGAAGCGAGTTGCTTTTGCGAATGAATCTAAATACGATGAATTTGATATCTGAAAGAAGGTCAATTTGAGCTCTTTAAGTCAAAAGGGGGAGTAATAGTGTGGAGAAAAGAGAATTGTGAGCTTGAGGAGAAAAATATAGCAGCTTCAATTAAACATGGAGGTGGTTCAGTACTTGTTTGGGGGCTACATGAGTGCAAATGGTGTTGGAGATTTGTGTTTTATTGATGGAATTATGAACCATAAGATTTATATAAAGATCCTAAAAACACATCTGTCCAGAAGTCTGAATAATATGGCTCTTTCCGAAGATTATATTTTCACACAAGATAATGATCCAAAATACACAGCTCTAGATGCAAGGCTATAGTTCTATAATACTCCACGATGGATGCCAACACCATCGCAATCCCCAGACATGAATCAAATACAGAATTTGTGGAGTATACTGGACAAAAATATTGGGAATCATCAGATATCTAATATAAAGGATCTAAAGAACGCTCTACTAGAGGAATGGCGTAAAATTACAGTGGAAACAACACAATCTTTTGTGAAATTTATGCCAAGGAGAATGCAGGAGATTATAAAGAGGAATGGAGGGTCTATTAAGTACTAACCGTAACATTCTACATCATTTTCAGTATGCAGGCAAATATTTATTTTGCATACTATAAGGTATATTTTTACTGTTGAATATTTAACTATGTTTATATGAATAGATACTATGTGTTTCTTTATTGTATTCTCTTTTTCATTAATCAATAAATAAGACAGTGTCCCTGTTGTAATTTATTC
Source organism: Mantis religiosa (assembly GCA_030765055.1). Taxonomy (NCBI): domain Eukaryota; kingdom Metazoa; phylum Arthropoda; class Insecta; order Mantodea; family Mantidae; genus Mantis; species Mantis religiosa. Next base: position 67,353 of record JAUKNK010000328.1, on the reverse strand, counting down.
TGACGATTTTCCACTATCCATACATCCTTAAACAGAAACTCAGACATTAGACCAATACTTTTTGGAGTAATTTTATGTAACTTAAACAGTTTAGGGTAAGTTAATGGTATTGAGGTTGAGGATGGAAGCATTAAATGATAAAAGTAGCAGAGAACAATATCAAAGAGTTGTAGATAAGTTTAGCCAAAACTAAATGCCTTATGCAATGATACAAGAATTTTATTTCACTGAGTTTAATAATACTAAATAAAGCATTGTGTAACTTAAAAGGCAGCTGTTGATTTTACAGTAACTGTTTGAAAGTTAAGGCCAGAGGCTCTACTCCCATTAGCCTTGAACCCGTAGGAACAAGACCCGGACCTCCTTCAACCAGGGAGTTATCCGAGCTGTCCCAAAGGGCGCTCGGCGTCCTCCGTGGGGCTTTCCATAGAGCAAGACCTAGAGACTAACAAGCCCCCCCATCTGGTCCTGAGGACTCAAGACGGGATGGAAGTGGATACGCCACTTACGCGCGTCAACACTCAAGGTGAAGACTACCGAAAAACCTCGGTGGGGCCACCTGGTGATCTAGCACACCTTCTACTAGCTGAGCAGGCTAGTACCCGGAAACTTAATGGCTTCCCTCAACCCCGTCCGAAGACATAACCGATTCCCACGGGTATCGGGAACACAACTGTTTGAAAGTACTGTACAATTAAGACCAAAGCAAAATGAGCAACCTTCGAATTGTTTGAGTTATTTGTAACAGTATTTTTGTTTAGTAATGTTCGAAGGAATAATAAATATATATAAATGTATGTAGTTGTGTGATTGGCCGAAGTAGTAGTGGTATGACGTGGTGTGATGACGTGTCAGTGAATCGGCCAATCACAAAATAAAGTGGGAATTACTATGGGGACAAGAAAATCAATAATCTAAAAAAAGTGAGAATCTTGTGTCTTGCTGGAGAAGGAGGAAAGATGTTACGATGATTGTAATTATAAAGGAAAATTAATAAGATTCAAAAAGTGTTATTCAATATTTATAATAGATAAGAGTGAATCATAGTTCATATTATATAATTAAATAATATATTACAAAATTGGACTCATCTAAATTTTATTTTCACCAAAAATCCGCATCCACACCTGAGAAAAGATCTCACGACTCTTAGTAGATTAAAACTCGACTTGGATCTTACAAAAAGTTGGCTTGCTTCTTATTAGTTGAAGATGAACGAAAATATAATCCCGTTACAAATGGCGCAGCAACGTGTGGGGCTCGAATAGGATAAAGAAGAGGAGATTAAAGCATCGTGCAGCTCCGTGGGAATTTAAAAGGAAAGAAGAAAGAAGAAAACGAGAACTGGTTTAAGTGAGTGAAAAAAAAAAATAGTAGTAGTAGTAGATTTATGTTGTTAAGAAATCAGAAAATAGTTAAAAAGATGGCGAGTAGAAAAGAAATAACAGTGGAAGGAGAAGTTACTGATAGTGTAGGAATGAATAGGGAGAATGCAGGATTAAGCATAGATAATGAGTCAATGTTGGAAAGAATAACGAGAATGTTAAGTAATTTAGATTCTAAAATAGAACAAAATGCAAATGATTTAAAATCAGAAATGAGTAATTTAGATTCTAAAATAGAACAAAATGCAAATGATTTAAAATCAGAAATGAGTAATTTAGATTCTAAAATAGAACAAAATGCAAATGATTTAAAATCAGAAATGAGTAATTTGGATTCTAAAATAGGAGATGTTAAATCTGAAATGAGTAATTTAGATTCTAGAATGAAAGATGTAAAATCAGAAATGAGTAATTTAGATTCTAAAATAGAACAAAATATAAATGATTTAACTAAGAAAATGAATGATTTAGATGTAGGAGTATGACAGGAACTAACACAAAATGTGAGTAACTTAGAAATTAATTTATTACAGAAGCTAAAACAGGAATTAAAATCTGAAATTTCACAGGAGATTAGAGAAGGGAGAAAAGAGTGTAGGGATAATATGGAAAGGCTCATGCAGATCATAGAGATTAATAAGGATGAGAATAGAGAGGAAGTCAATGAGTTGAGAGAGATAATTCAGGAAACTAGGTTAGGTCAGGACATTGTGAAACAAGAAATAAGAATGGAATTAAACAAAGAGTTAGAAACATTTAGGATACAACAGGCAGAAATAACACAAAAACAAAGAGAAGAATTAGGAGATAAAGTAGAACAAAGAATCAATGTAATTTGTTCTGAAATGCAATTACAACATGATGAAAGTAAGATACACCAAGAGGAAATAAAGTTACAAATTGATGAGATAAGTAAAGTAAAAGAAGAAGTAATTTTGCAAATTAAAGAGGTAAAAGAACATTTTGAAAAAGAAAAGGATAACTTAGGAAAATTGACACAAGTTGTAATTGCATTACAGGCTAGAAAAGTAAATAACGGGAAAGAAATGTCTAGAATTACAAATATAAACGATTGTGACTTACCAGGTGAATTAAGCAATCATCAGAAGTCTAGTGATGTAGTAAGTGAATGTAGTGATTTTGTGAGTCCAGATAATGATATTAATTATCACAGAAACACACAGAACATGTCCTCACACACACAACTCCACAGTCTAGGTCAAAATGAATGTGTACATTATTCACTAAATGATATTAGTCCACCAAGTTTTGATGAGGAATCAGGTGATAATCCAAAAGTATTTCTTAGGGAATTGGAAGAATATTTCCGTATTAAGAGAATTCCCAATGAATTTCGGATGGTAATAGTAAAACGCTGTTTGAAGAAAAATGCTCTTGAGTGGTTAAGGTTAACTTTGGCTTCACATGAAACATATAGTACTTTCAGAAATCTGTTTATAAATAGATTTTGGGGACCTGAGAGACAAAGAAGAATAAAAGTTGAGTTAGCAACGGGTAGGTTTGAGTTTAAAAAAGGGATTTCTATGACTGAATATTTCTTAAAATTAGCAAACAAAAGTAAGTTGATCAATCCCGAAATTTCTGAGACAGAAATTGTCAACATGCTAATACGTCATTATCCACCACATATCAGAAATCATTTAATTGTGGCTAAGCCTATCGATTTCTCTGATATGATTGAATTATTATCCGAATTTGAAGCACATAACCTCATTAATGATACTACATCCTGTGATGGTAACTATAATAACGTCCATATTGAGCGAGGAAGAAATCGACAGGAAGCACAACCTACAAATAATAGGAATAATAGGACGAGTTTAAATTGGGGCGGGGCACCCGTGAGAAATCAAAGATTTGAAGGAAGAGGTTATGATCCTAGACGAACTTATGAATCTGTAATTCCCGGAACAGGAAGTGGAGTTCAAAATAATGTGCAAAGGAATTATCATAACAATCAGTCGACGAGAATTGGAAGAAATGATCAAATAAACCATGTAAGATTTTATCGAGGAAATAATCAGCGAATAAGTAATTTTAATAGGGGTAGAGGTACTAGTTTATTTAGTGCAAATCAAAGAGATTTTAGGGGTGTGAGATTTGAAAGAAGTAATCAAAATGAAAGAGTCGAAAATACACAAAACACGGAGAATGATGCGAATATAAACGATAGCACCAACCTAACCAACAATGAAAGTATTAATTAAGGGCCGAATAGGTGAATGGAATTTCAATTTTATTACGTTGGTAATTCCACATTTGGCAAGAGATGTAATTGTGGGTAATGATTTATTATATGAATGGCAAAGTGTATTGAATTTCGAAATGCATGAAATGAAGGTTAAGACAGAAAATGATTTATTAGTAATAAAATTATTGTAAGAAGATGGAAGAAAAGAAGAGAACAGGGATAATATAAATAATGAAAGGTTTTTTGTGGAAGATATACTTTTGCAAGAAAATGGTAATATTGAATATGATGAAAATGAAAATTGTGGGAAGAATTTAATTATTGATGGATTGCAAAATAATGTAACTGACCTTGAAAAGCATTGTTGCCAATTATATACAATACAAGATAAGAACGGCGGAAGCCAAGTGGAGGAAGAAATAGAATTCCAGAGAATATTACAAGTAAAGTTAGAAAACACATACAATTTAGACCAAGCGAGAAAAGAACAGTTGAAATTGTGTATATTAAAGAATAGAAAAGCCTTTAGTTCAAAACCTGGACTGTGTAACAAATACACACACACATTTAAAGTGAATGATACTGATCCCTATACACATAAAAGCCTTGACAGTAATTGAAACAATATTGAATATATACTATGTGTGTGTTAAATAATAATAAAAATAAAACATTGTTAAACATCAATATATTGTTGTATTTTAATTAATGTTAATTTATTGTTGTTAAATGTTCATTTATTATATTTCATCCAATGTATGTATATTATTATATTTTATGTATGTTGTATTGGTGTTGTGTAATATTGGTGTAAACGAAATTGTTAATTGGGGCTGTTCTTCGAAATATATGGAAACAGATTGTTAATTCCTTTATTTGGTTATTTTCCATATATTTCGAAGAGGGGCATTTGTAACAGTATTTTTGTTTAGTAATGTTCGAAGGAATAATAAATATATATAAATGTATGTAGTTGTGTGATTGGCCGAAGTAGTAGTGGTATGACGTGGTGTGATGACGTGTCAGTGAATCGGCCAATCACAAAATAAAGTGGGAATTACTATGGGGACAAGAAAATCAATAATCTAAAAAAAGTGAGAATCTTGTGTCTTGCTGGAGAAGGAGGAAAGATGTTACGATGATTGTAATTATAAAGGAAAATTAATAAGATTCAAAAAGTGTTATTCAATATTTATAATAGATAAGAGTGAATCATAGTTCATATTATATAATTAAATAATATATTACAAAATTGGACTCATCTAAATTTTATTTTCACCAAAAATCCGCATCCACACCTGAGAAAAGATCTCACGACTCTTAGTAGATTAAAACTCGACTTGGATCTTACAAAAAGTTGGCTTGCTTCTTATTAGTTGAAGATGAACGAAAATATAATCCCGTTACAAGGCTTCCCTCAACCCCGTCCGAAGACATAACCGATTCCCACGGGTATCGGGAACACAACTGTTTGAAAGTACTGTACAATTAAGACCAAAGCAAAATGAGCAACCTTCGAATTGTTTGAGTTATTAGTCGACTTTTTCACAAATAGCTGTATTTTGCCCAATTACCTGAGAGCGAGACTAGCGTCACTGATAAAGAGCAAGGAGCAATGCTTTTGTTTTCGTGGCCGGTGCGTCCCAATAATAACTTTTGAGGTTCGCACACCAGTGTTTCCTGCGCTGCCTAGTCACAAAAGATGCAATTTTTAATTCTGCATAAAGTTATACCTAAGAGAATTTCGAAGCTGCGATACCGAATTTCGGACTAGTTAAGTTATAAACTACGAAACGGCTATATTCGTTCGGTGTCGTTTCGGAACAACTTGTACGTATATTTCATTTGTCACGAAAATATCTGAAACAGAAGGAGCCAGTTTTCGAAAAACTAGAATTTTCGAAAATTCTTGCACATGAAAGGAGCCTGGAGCGAGAGCTTTATCTTCAAAATCTTCGTGTTGCATCCTACGAAGATGCTGAACTTAAATATCAATGTTGGTATTTAAGCGCCCTTATTTTACTTATCCTCTTGACATACCTACCTGCCCACCTGCCTGCCCATACATAAATACATATATACATTTGTACGTTACATAGATCACATATACCTAAATACATTTGTACGTTACATCCATACGTAGATTATATTCATACATACATTTGTTACATACGAGGGCTGTTCAATAAAGAATGATCATAATTTTTTTGCAGTCATAACTTTTCGCACTAAAATTCAACCTTATTATATTCTGTCAGCTTAATGTGAAACAAACACGCCGTAGTAGTTTCATTGTTGGTACTCCTGGTTCCCGCATGTGAGAACCAGGCAAATTCAGACATGTTCAGTATCACCTACCGCTGCAATGGAGGTAACTTGCAGTTAAAGTTGGTGTTAGAGGAAGATCCGCAGTTTCTTTCAAACCTAATTGTTGCTTTTTTGTTTGTTTTGTAATTTACTTCTCCAACGTTTGGTCATATCGGACGATGAATGGAATGGGCGAAATGATGCTCAAATGAGACCAGGGTCCATAGAGTTTAGAGTTACCCGACATTTGTCTTTCAGGATAAGGGAAAACCCTGGAAAAACCTTATCCAGGTAACTCACCCTGACCAAGATTCGAACTCGGGACCTCTTGAACGTGAGGCAGACATACTACCATCACGCTACCGAGGCGGGCTGATGAAACTTGGCTACATTATTTTGATCCTGAGAGCAAACAGCAAAGCTTAGTGTGGAAATCTCCTTCATCATCCACCCCTCAAAAAAGCAAAAGTGGCTACTTCTGCTGGGAAAGTTATGGTCATCTTATTCTATGATATTCATGGAATGGTCTATTAGCATGTTGTACCTGCACACACATCAGTAACTCGACAATACTACTAGAATATCCTAAAAACATTGCAAGTCCATATCAGGCGCAATAGACCACATTTCCATTAAGCAGGCTGGATACTACGCCACGATAATGCGCGGCTGCATATTGCCAATTTTGTTGCTGAATATCTTGCAAAAATCAACGTGAAGTACATCCCTCACCCTCCCTATAGTCCGGATTGAGCCCTATGTGACTCTTTTCTATTCCGTAACTTGAAGAAACGCCTTCGTGGAAGGCATTATCCATCATCAGAAGCAGTGGTGAAGGCCGCGGAGGCGATTTTGAAGGATCTCTCAAAAAATGGTTTCCAGCATGTCTTTGAAGACTGGCAGAAACGCTGGGACAAGTGCATTACATTCAGGGGAGACTATTTTGAGAAGCACCATCAAAATTGTGAGGATGAGTAAAGGTACGGTGTCAAAAAAAGATTATGATAATTCTTTATTGAACAGCCCTCGTATATGCACACGTATGTTACACAAATATATACACACAAACATACATATATTCTTATGTACAAAAATTGAATAGTTGAAAAAACTGAAAATTCTTTCATTTATGTCGGTTACGTGTTTTTCCTGTCTTATTTCATTTATACCTTCTCTACCACATACGTAGTAGGATACTCGAAAGGAATATTTCACCGCATATGCGTTTTGACACTTCCTGATCCCACCCCTCGCAAAAAGGCACTTTAAGGACAGTCCCTTTTTATGTGTTTGTATACGTGTGTGCTGGGTCTGTCTGATCTGCCTTTTGTCATCTATGCCTCCTTTTGTGAACAACAGAACCCAAAAACAAGAAACCGATTAAATACTCATACGATACTTGATATGCTCAGCATCTTAAAAGGATGCGACGAAAAGATGTTTAAGAAAATTCTCCCAGGCCAAACTAACTTGGCCATGGAAGACGCTTTTCGAACATTCTGATTTAATTAAATCTGGCAGTAATAATTTTGATTAAAATATTATATGTTTAAGAAGCATCTATGAGAAATGAAAAATACATTTTGAATATTCTCAGATTGTCCTAAAAGTGCTCCGCATTCTTGATGACATTTGCCTAACTAAGATATAAACCGTAAAATACGATTTAGTAAGTCCCGGGCTTCACATAGTGATGGTGCTACTTGGCCAGTTTGACGGACACCATCATATAGCTTAACTCTAGACTAGCTTGTATGCATAGTTACAGGTCAATAGCTTGTTCAGTTTTTGAATGACAGCGTTTTAAACAAGACAAGTAAGTGCTGTAGGATTTGGAAAAACGAACAGTGGCTAAATATTCAGTTTGAACGGCTTAACACCTAAAGAAATCAAGGAGAAAATGGACAGTGCATTCAAAGACTCTGTACCTTCATATACAATGATTAAAAGATGGATTGCAGAGTTTAAAATGGGACGTACGAGCACTAGTGGTGAGCCTCGCTCTGGACGTACTGTGGAAGTCACAACTCTAGAAATCACTGGGGGAGAAAACATCGATTAGTACTGGAAGATCGCAGATTAAAGTTGTTTCAGATAGTAGAGTGTGTAAACATATCAAAAGAAAGTGCAGGTAATATTTTAAGTAATGTTTTGGCTTTTACAAGCTCTGTACAAGATGGTTGCCGCGGTTATTGACATCTAATCAAAAATTGCAATGAAAACTGTTTCTGTTAAGAATTTGGTGCTCTACCGTAAAGATCTCAGCGAATTTTTGAGACGGGTTATTACCACGGATGAAACTTGGATACATCACTACACGACAGAAAGTAAATCACAGTCAAAACAGTGGATTGCACCAGGTAAAACAACTCCAAAAAAAGGCAAATTTATTTTGTCGGCCAATAAGATTATGGCGAGAGTTTTCTGGGAAGCATATGGAATTATTTTATTGATTACTTGGAAAAAGATAAAAGTAAGTATCACTGGTGACTACTACGTAAGCTTACTACAACGTTTGACCGATGAGGCGAAAAGAAAAAGATCTCATTTGGCAACGAAAAAAAATCTCATCGTTCAGTCACTGCAATGGAAAAAATGAGAGAATTAAAGTTGGAATTGCTTGAATATCCACCCTATTCGCCTTATCTAGCATACAGTGACTACCTCCTGTTCCCGAATATCAAAAAATTTCTTGGAGGACGAAGATTTCACAGCAACGAGGAGGTCATTGATGCTCTAAAGAGCTATTTTAAGGACCATGATAAATAGCACTACAGAGATGGTTTATTTAAATTATATCACCGATATTACAAATGTATTAGACGTTCTGGTGTTTATGATGAGGAATAAAGAAAACATTTTAAATATTTCTTTTTTATTGTGAGGCCCTGGTCTTATCAGCCGACCGTCGTATACTTCGCAATATATTTATGATATATATATATATATATATATATATATATATATATATATATATACCTTCTTACTGATTTTTACTCTTCTAACATATATCTTTCTCAAATAGAAAGCCCTTAGTAGTGTTTTTCTTTTTTCATTTTCTTTTAGTCCTACAAAGGGAATTACAATGGCATCAAATAGCTACGAAGCCTTAAGAGAAATATCTTTCCGAAGGTTTAAATTATTCCCTTATTCAAATTGTATCTATAAGGACGTGCGCAATTAGACACATTCTGGAAACGTTTACCTGGAATAATATGAAGTAGATGGAAGAATAAGCCTTTGTTAAAATAGCTTTACAAAAGTAGGGGACGTCATGTGAGTACTTTATTCCTGGTCATTCAAAGAGAGCGGAATTTCAAAAGTATCATAAAACCGACAACGCTTAAAAGAGTTTGCCACTGTCTTATTGATTGTATTCCTATATTCTTATTGACCTACAAGGAAATGTTACTAGGTAGCTTCTGCCTTGTCTCTCGCAGACATCTCTTTGTGCGTTATAATGCACGAGATCTAACGTAGCACATTTTGCACTACCCTTGTCTAGCACGGGCGCTGGGTTTCTTTCCCTGAAATGGTCAGTCCCTTTTAAAGCGCTGCTGTATTCCCTAACTATAGTAGCCTCGTCCATCGCATCCCAGGTGACGTCAAAAGCTTTCCCATAAGGGTTTTCCACCCTTAAGCATATGGGTGGTCCTTCTTAATACGTTCACCAAGTTAGAGCGCTGTTGCAATATTTTTCTTGTGTCCTCAGAAATTAGCTTAGACTGTGCAAACGTGCTTCTTATGTGTGTTAATTTTTGCTTATATTTATAGAAGTTACACAGTGTTTTACTTAGTATAGTTTTATAAACTTATTAGTGTTTAATAGTTACTGGCGATTAGCACTTGCGTAATTTAATTAAGATATGGAGACCGTGGGTATCGAACCTAACATGGATATGCTAACATGGATTTCCGTTCATACTTGTAATATACATCTAACAGTATTTCTAAACTTTCTCGAGTTCTAAAGTGTTTATGACATATTTAACTATTATGCGGAATGTACGCAATTATTTATTTAAATTGTGTTTACCAGAAGAACCCCCCCCCCCAAAAAAAATACTACTTAACTTTATTCAAACTTCTAAAATTAGCAGACATCCTTGTAAAAAGCTTCGAAAATGTAAAAAGAGTAATAGAGTCTCCTTACTAGTTTTTCTTTAATTTCTTGGTTCGTTTTTTTTTTGTTTACTTTTGAAGTATTTATTGCTTTGTTAAATCAACTGAAATTCACCACCTGTAGCTGCCATAGAATAAAGGAAAATGTTTTAAGATAAATCGGCTCACAATTGCAATAAAAAAACTCTAACATGCAATCTTTCCTTATAAATTATTATTATTATCTATCAGAATATCCAAAGTGCTTCTTTAATTCGCAAATTAAATATCCCTTGCAAATTCACGCACACTGATGCAATTTAATCCCTTTAAAATTGTAATGATGTTTTACTAAACTTTCCTTAGATATTCTGCTAATAATACGCACTTAGTTCTTGTAGGTAATATAAGTACTAATAGCATAACAGCATAGGTAATATATATCTTTTCAGTTATGTTATAGAGTTGTAACATTATGTATTATTATAGGAAACATTTTCATTTAAAATTTATTTGAAAAGATCAATGACGATTTCTTACAGCGAATTCTGCTTTATTTATTTAAATTTTGCCTCTAAATGTTATTTTAAACAACGGCAACCCTGGGTATTCTCAGCTGTAAACACGTGCCTAACATTCTTCACCTCTGACCCCGGTTGGTGTTTCCTAAGATGTTTATGACATTGTGGTTAAGGGGAAGAACAGTTTTTCCCTACAAAGAGAGCCGGTTGGGGATGCTTTAAACGCGGCCACTATACTTGCTGTGGTGTGAGGGTAAAAGCAGGCACCTGTGGTGTTGCAACCCTTGCAAGTGAAGTATCGGTTGTTAACGTGTTGGAAACGTGAAAAATGTTTTCAGAAGCTAGAAATTTTGTGATTATTTTAAACATACTGCTGGGAATAGTGCTAGTGTCTGCGTTGGCTCTAAAAGGCGTGGGAAGACAGGGAAAAGCTATAAAATGAGATGGTAGGGAAATTGTGATTAAGGTTCATTCATTTTTACAGACGAATGCGAGGCCTTAAAATGTGGAAAGCCAACTATATCTGTGTCGAGCATAATTGAAAGAACTGCTGCAGCTACAGGTGTTTCATCTCGTGCTGTCAAAAGAATACTTAAAGAACAAAATGAAGTGCAAGTAAGTGGTAATTCTGTAGACACTCCTGGTAAAAAGCATCCGACTGTGCCGCTGCAGTAAGACAATCTGCTTATTCACTCTACCGGACTGATTTTCTGCCCAGCTTGGAAGACATAGAGTTCTAAAAGAAATAAAATTGTTCAATGAGAGCTTATGGAGCTTGCGAAAAGTACTGCATCAAATGAAATTTAGATTTGTAAAGAATTCACGCGGAGGAAAGTTTCTGAAGGCACGGTCAGATGTTGTTGAAAAAGGATTTGCGTTTCTAAGAAAAATGAAAGAGGTAAGGACTTCCGGTGCTCCTATTATTTACTTAGATGAAACCTGGATCAATATAAATCGTACGAAAAAAGTGTGGACAAGTGAAGACGACGATTTTGTATTTCCACTACGCATCCCAATAGGCAAAGGACAGCGTTTTATAATCTTGCGGGGAGTTCGACAGGTTTCATTCCCAACACTCTTCTGAGTTTTAAATCAAAATCAAGCAAAGACTATCATGAAGAAATGGATCGCGAAACATTTAAAAATTGGTATATTAATCGGTTGTTACCCAACATTCCCCCAAATTGTGCTGTGGTTATATCATTATATCATTTAAGCATGGTGAGGTAAAAGTGTTGTTTGATAGTGCAGTAGGTAAAGTGTCGGAACAAAATTGGCGGGAAGCTTGTGAACCCGTTGGAAAGATAGAGCAGTTTTATTGGAAGAAAGATAGATTAATAAATTAAATTAGTGGTAGGTTTATAATTAATCCAGAAGATGATTCAGATATTGAACATTTTGAAATTTCTGACAGTGAAAAAGGGGAACAGGAACCAAATTTGAAGGACGAAGAAGGATCATCCGCCACTGATATGTCTGTCCTGCCTGGTTGGCCATAAAAGAGGGGCGGGTTAGAAAATATGGTGAGTACGTATCTCTTTCTCTTTCTACAAACCGGGGGCCAAGTTAAATCTCATGCATTATAAAACAGTAGCAGAACGCAACGGGACAAATTTAGTTAAACGGCCGGCAGTGGCGTGACCGAATTTTGTTCTATACCGAGCGACGAGAGACGCTTACCAGGATTGAAATTGCGTGTGTAGTTCTTGATGATACACAAAAATAGTCTAGGCAACTAAGCAGACCAAAATTTTTTTAATTAGAATTTTTGCCGTTTATGTTACAGAATCTTTAATTTCCAGTGAAGAAACTAGCTTTAAATTGACAAATATTTTAGGAAATTTTATTTGAATTGTCCGTATGCACCCATATCTCTACTATGTACATAAAGTAAGCAAAGTATTGCATTCCATCCAAAAATTTGATTTGAAGATTTCAGTGAAAATACAAGTTCGGTGGTCCTTTGAATCCAAAAAGGTACTTTTAGAAAAAAACATCCGCGCGCACATGTGTTTGTGTGTGTAAGCAGCACAACTGAAACCGAAAGATATGTTAAATACCAAACTTGGTATTCTAGATCAGCATCTTGTATTTCAACACAAAAATTATGAAGAAAATCCCGTACCCCAGGCTATCCATTAAATGGAAATTATTTCGAAAATTTTAATTTTCTCAAAAATAACATTAAAGATTTTATTTAAAATACCATAATACGTTTAACACATTTTTATAACATATGAAACGTATATCTATAATTTTCTGGGAATGTCGTCAGAAGTGGCCTACGTTCTATGACTTTTGCAAAACTCGGAAACCGCAAGAGATTGGCAAAATCTTACTACACAAATAATGGACATCCCTTTAACTCGCATGGTTTATATCTGACACTTTTTTTTACCTTGGAGTGAGCAATTTTGGAGATATTCCTTATTATGTCTTAGGCTTCCAATTCTACTTTTACTCAAATAGGAATCCGATATTCATGTTTAACGCTTGTCCAGTAAAAGAGAACGGAATTTCAAAGACATCACAAGCGATTAGCACTTTAAAGGATTTCAGTCTCACTTAAATTCTATTGTATTCCCATATTAACATTGCGCCTATAAGAAAATTACAAATAAGATAACGTTTATCTCGTTTGATATGAAGTAGATAGAGCTACAAACATTTGTAAGAACAGTTGTGTAACAGTAGACAGTCATATGAATGCAGCACATCACATTTTCTTCAATCTGTTTGCGGTGCTATTACCTAACGTTACGGACTATACGCCCGCCTCGATAGCGTAGATGGTAGCGTGTCTGCCTCACGTTCAAGAGGTCCCGAGTTCGAATCTCGGTCGGGGTGAGTTACTTGGATAAGGATTTTTCCGGGGTTTTGCCTTATCCTTCAAGACGAATGTCGGGTAGCTCTAAGCTCCATCGACCCTGGACACATTTGAGCATCATTTCAGCCATCTCATTCACCGTTCGATATGACTTAACGTTGGAGGACGTAAAATTACAACAACAAAGAAAGAAGAAAAAAGAAAGTTACGGACTATACGCATTGCAAAACGCCGTTAAGAAAACTATGCAAAGATTAGGGCACTTTATGTTTCAGTGCCACTTGTTAGCCTATCTTTTGTTTTTGTTCTACTACTACAACTATTATTATTATTATTATTATTATTATTATTATTATTATTATTATTATTATTATTATTATTATTATTATTATTATTATTATTATTATTATTATTATTATTATTATTATTATTATTATTATTATTATTATTATTATTATTATTATTATTATTATTATTATTATTATTATTATTATTATTATTATTATTATTATTATTATTATTATTATTATTATTATTATTATTATTATTATTATTATTATTATTATTATTATTATTATTATTATTATTATTATTATTATTATTATTATTATTATTATTATTATTATTATTATTATTATTATTATTATTATTATTATTATTATTATTATTATTATTATTATTATTATTATTATTATTATTATTATTATTATTATTATTATTATTATTATTATTATTATTATTATTATTATTATTATTATTATTATTATTATTATTATTATTATTATTATTATTATTATTATTATTATTATTATTATTATTATTATTATTATTTTTATTATTTTTATTATTATTATTATTATTATTATTATTATTATTATTATTATTATTATTATTATTATTATTATTATTATTATTATTATTATTATTATTATTATTATTATTATTATTATTATTATTATTATTATTATTATTATTATTATTATTATTATTATTATTATTATTATTATTATTATTATTATTATTATTATTATTATTATTATTATTATTATTATTATTATTATTATTATTATTATTATTATTATTATTATTATTATTATTATTATTATTATTATTATTATTATTATTATTATTATTATTATTATTATTATTATTATTATTATTATTATTATTATTATTATTATTATTATTATTATTATTATTATTATTATTATTATTATTATTATTATTATTATTATATTTAAGTCATTATCTTAGTTATTTTTAACTCACTATACGCTTTGCAGAGTAATTCTAAACATTTAAGCGTTAGATGTGCACCTAAACCTGAAGATAAACAAAATATGAAGTAATTTAGTGTATCGTGGTCAAACTTAGCCTTTTCTATAAGAATAACATTCTCAAAACCTTCCTTAACGCTGTTTTGTTTACTCAATGCGTTTATTAATTTATTATCCAATTTTTTATTCCTATTTTACCCAAAGGGTCCAGCTGAGAGTAGAGAGTGAATGAAGACGGATTGTTTTCAAAATAGGGAACTTGCCTTCACAGGGCTAACACAAACCAACATATAAAACCGGTAATTGTCACTTTTATATTCCTTTTTAGCCATTTCTGTGTTATAAGACACAACTGCGACGTACTATATCACACATTGCGGATGAGATCGGAGTTCCTGAATCAATTTTTGTAATTTGAAACTCTCTCAACCAGCGAAAGAGAAAATAGAACAAAGAAGCGTTTTTCTTAACACTGCAGTATCACATTGTATTTTTATATTCATAAGTCCCCAGAGAGAGATCAAAGCTCAAACAAATGGTATACCTGATCCATCTTTGTCAAGGAGAAGAGAAAAACAATAAGCAGTAACAGAATTTGTTCCACTAGGCAGCATTTCTCGTTCCAATTATTGAAATGAGTTCTTCACGATTTCTGAAGATGCCTCATGTTGAAATGGTTATATAACTTGACGTGAAGGAAGGAAAAAAAAAAATGAAAATAAAAAAAAGAAACTAAGGTGCGGTAGCGGAACGAGGAAAACCCAACTATTCCAAAGTAAACAGTTGCGTAGAATGCCTTCACAAAAAATATATGTGCAGAAGATACCAGTCTTTCCACTTCTTTACTTTACGTTTGCGTCAAGGATATAAGGTCATCCTATTTTCTCAGCTTAATCTCTTATTCAAGTTCTTAAAATGGTCATCACAAAATTTTATGGCCGTCATATAAATTATTGGAACCCGAAATTTCCATGTCTTAGAATCGAATTATTAGTCATGAATAAATGGAAATTTCCACAACCATTCACTGAACATCCACGCGCTAATCATGTTACGTGCTATACAAGTATGTAATCAACCTTCTGATTCAAAAAGATTCTTTATTTACTTTCTATACCTCGTACTTACATAGTAATAGAAAAGTTGTTGCAACTTCATCCGAAAGTTCCATGGTGACATTTCACCGGAAACACACTTCTTGAGATCTGCTAAACTATAAAAAAAGTGTATTTGTCTGTAAGTGTACGATTGTATGTGAACACCATACCTCAAGAATAAGGTCAATTAAGTACCAAACTTACTATTTAAGTTCAGCATCTTTCAAAGATGCGAGACGAAGTTTTCCAAGAATTTCGCCGTTCCCAAACCACCTTTGCATGGAATACATTTTTAGAAATGTTTATGTCCTCAAAAACGGTTCTAATGATTTTCATTAAAATTCATTGAAGAAATTTTAATGAAAAATGAAATGTATATTTTGAGTTTTCTGGTAACAGCGTTTATACACCTCTTCATTATCAATGACTTTTACATATCGGTGAAGGTAAGAGATAGAAAAAAATCTTATTCATAAAAGGTGTGGATCACATTTAAGCATACAGTTAATATCTAATACACACACGGGCACATACATACATACATACATACATACATACATACATACATACATACATACATACATACATACATACATACATACATACATACATACATACATACATACATACATACATACATACATACATACATACATACATACATACATACATACATACATACATACATACATACATACATACATACATACATACATACATACATACATACATACATACATACATACATACATACATACATACATACATACATACATACATACATACATACATACATACATACATACATACATACATACATACATACATACATACATACATACATACATACATACATACATACATACATACATACATACATACATACATACATACATACATACATACATACATACATACATACATACATACATACATACATACATACATACATACATACATACATACATACATACATACATACATACATACATACATACATACATACATACATACATACATACATACATACATACATACATACATACATACATACATACATACATCATATAGGACAATTTCTTATGATGCATCTTGTGTTATTGCCGGCATCCAGCCAATTGGTATAACAATACAAGGCAAAATAAAACTGTATAATGATATACACAGTGAACGTGACTATGATGCACCCCTACCACCAAGCGTCTGGAACCATCCAGCAGAACGACCTCATATAAAAGCAGTTGAGGATGATGGGGCATACGTCTTTCAAATTTTTACGGATGGGAGTAAATCAGATGAAAAAGTCGGGGCTGCTGTAGTTCTGTACAAGCACAATACTGTAATTCGACAACTGCAATTCAGGCTGGATGGAAGGTGTTCAAACAATCAGGCCGAACAACTGGCTATTTTGAAAGCACTTGAAGAGCTACAAAACATGGCAAATACGCTGAACAAAGAGAAGACTGTAGCCATATTTACAGATAGTCAGGTGGCACTATCCACCTTACAAAACAACAATAAACACAATTATATTCCTGAGGAGACACTTAATAGACTAGGAACTTTAGAAAGAAATCAGTGGACAATACACTTTAGTTGGGTGAAAGCACATGCAGGAGTTACTGGTAACGTGCTAGCAGACATATTAGCAAAATCAGCTGCTGAAGACATCGAAATAAAGACTATTTACAACAAGGTACCAAAATCTTCTTTGAAAACTGAAATAGAGAGGGCAGGACATCTACAGTGGCAACAGAGATGGAGCAGTACAAGTAAAGGAGCCCTTACCAAATCATTCTTCCCTTTGATAAAGGATCGTCTTAAGACAAAACTACCATTAACAGTGACATTCACTGCAATGGTATCAGGACATGGAAAAACTAAAGCTTACTTGTATAGATTTCATATCATAGATGATCCCCAATGCACCTGCAATAGCCCACAGCAGACCGCAAACCACCTCATCTATGAATGTAGAGACACAAAACATCAGAGGGACAAGTTGATTGAAGAAGTACACAAGAATGGAGGAAATTGGCCAGTGTCAAACCAAAACCTTATAAATAAACATTTGAAAGCTTTTTGTATATATGTTAATTCAATTGACTTGTAAACAATTTTTATTTTAAAACAATACGTGAATTGAACATTTAAATTCTAATATTTAAAAAAACTATTGTAAAATAATATCAAAATGTGATTACTATTTATAATGTATCTATGTAATTAAATGCATGTAATGTTACTCCGTAACGGGGCATGCTGTTAAAGTTCAATAAAATAAAAAAAAAAAAAAAAAAAAAAAAAAAAAAATACATACATACATACATACATACATACATACATACATACATACATACATGCACCAAGCTCTAACCGACCGCTGCATGCCCACTTCTGCTCACAACAGGCGTGCACCAGTGAAGTGCTGCATTGGAGGATGGGACGTGATTAGTGCCCCAAATCCTTATTACCCGATAAATGCAATCCTTGCAATCTGGAACTGCTACTTTTTATGATAGTATTGACCCCTACACCACGCATCTCACGAGGCTGATTACACACCGAACCAGGTGTCCCAGGGAGAGAATATCCTCCCTCCGTTACAGGTAAACGACCTGGAGGTTTCCCACTTGGCAAACACTTGCGCCACCACCGCGCTGAGGAGACGACCTTAAAAGTACGTAGTCCTTCTCAAATGAGAAGTCTTTATTACTTTGTCCTCCTGGTTATGCTAAAAGAATAACATTTAAAAACCATCATATAGCGAGCAGATATCAACCTAAAAGGAAATATGTAGCTGCATCGTTTTGGCAAATATTCATTCCAACTGAAGTAGACCGAAGAAAATACTTTTTAGGTATATGTTGTTGAAGAATGGGTAGAGAAAGTCATATAAATATATCTTTGTAATGGTTTACTAAAAAATTCATTGGGATGAAGAGAAACATCTGATTAATGAAAAATTGTTTCATCTATCCCGATATTGAGCCAATATTATCAAACCGGTTGCGAAATATGAGGAGAAATTTTACCACTAGGTGCTTTCTTTACGCAGCAACCACTAGTGTTTATTGGGGAGAGAATGGGATTAATGTCCAAGAATAAACAGGAAGTAAAGCTTGCACTTGTTTCGTTTTTTTTTCGTAAAATACTCAACATGCTTTTACTGTATTGGAATAGTAAGTATTTATACGTGATAGTATTTCCAGTTTGATGCAGTGCATTATCTATAGCTGCACAAAAAAAAGAAAAAAAAAGAAAAAAAAGAAAAAGAAAGAAAGAACAGCCAAGAGATTTCTCATACGTGACAGGTATGCACATGCTAATACATCAGGTGGGGATGCAAGGAGACTCGTAATGAGAACAGTGTTGCCAGCTTAGCCTCTTTATGGAAGGATATTAAACTTTAGCTTGGTAGGTACCTGCTAATGAAAATTTCTGTTACGGTCTGGTAGAGCATATAATTTTACTTTCTCTATTTCAATTTCCTACAAAGGCTGCAATTAATTGGCTTTTCACGATTATGATACCATATGAGACAGTGGAAGTGTGGAATTCACTAAAGTCAAACAAAGTTTTGCCAACAGTGACCATTTCCCAAATACACTTCTTAGGTTTAATGAGGTAGACGTCGACTTTGACCTCCAAGCGGTAACCGTTAAAATGAGCTATTCTCCATTTTCTAATTATGCTCATGACACAGAAAAATCAACTGGTGATAAAAACATGTGTGGTGGAAGAAAGATCTGCTATAGGTAATTCGAAGTCCTTGCCACTCAACATTTAAACAACGAAAGCTTCAAAATATACATTGACAAAATGTACAGCTCGAGTTCTACATAATGTACCAAAAGAATAATACAGTCAATCAGTAAATCCATTACGAGCACTTACAATAGAATAATTATGTATATAAAACATGGTTGCACTCTCGTCATTTTCTCAACTCTTGTACAAACACTTGTTACTTCTTGTTAATCCAGATAAGAATTATATTCATGCGCAAATATTTTTATATGAGTAAAGCAATAGACTTTTCAACAATACGTTGTTGGGCGATGGCTTTGAAATTGTTTGCTTCTAAAAGGAACACACACACGCGCGCGCGCTCAAAACGCTGGCTTTCCATGTCAAAAACTTAAATCTATCTAACAATTATAAGGAGAATTTTCCAAAGAGGTAAGAAAACCTGCCATAGGCTGTACACTTTAATGAGATTTTTATTTGTTGTAACATTTTGGCCGTTCCTTACGCTTTACGAGTTTTGCAAATGTCGTTAAGAATGAACAAGACTTTACATGACACTCCCAGAATATTGAGTATATACATTTCATTTGTGATGATACCTTAAACTTGTGATATTTTAATCAAAATTATTACAAAACTTTTTGAGAAAATCAAACTTTTGACAGCTTTTCCAAATAAAGCCTTTCTTAGGTTAGGGAAGTCTCGAAAATCGTCTTTGCAGCTTAGAATTTGCTGAACTTAAATCCCAAGTTTTCAAGTTTAGTATTTAGTGGATTATTCATAAACTGGCATACGCACACGCATATACGGTTCAGACACATTCAAATACACACTCATGGACTTATTTCTTCTTTTTCTTCTGCACTTCAAGGATTAGGCAAAAATACCTGCTCTAGTCTCAAAATGTATATAACCACCGTTTCCCTGAGTTTCCTGGATGTCTTCTTCCTTTCAACCTGTAATAAAATGCTTTTCTTGGACTCCTCTCTGGCGGCATTCTTTCAATATATTGCTTCCACTCATTTCTATATTGTATAACTTTTTCGGCTAATAAGTCCTGGGCCTCACATAGAGATGGCGCCAATGGGCCAGTTTGATGGATAGCATCATATAGTTTAACTCTAGACTAGCTTGTATCCATAGTTACAAGTCAATTGTTTCTTTAGTTTTTGAATGACAGTATTTTAAATAAGACAAGTGTAGAGGTTTAACGAAAATGGAGGATTTGGTAAAACGAGCAGTGATTGAACACTTCCATTTGAAAGGCTTCACGCCTAAACAAATCAAGGAGGAAATCGACAGTACACTGAAAGACCCTGCCCCTTCATATACAATGATTAAAAGGTGGGCTGTAGTGTTAAGAATGGGACGCTCTGCACGCGCTGCGGAAGTCACAACTCTTTTAACAGTCTCTCTTCTTGAAACTACGAGCCTGCGGTTATTGCCGTCTTTGTGCGACCTTAGCTTCGCCTCTGGGCGAACAGATGAGTCTGACACAGTAACAAAGACACAGTAACCTACTGATTCCGGGGAAATTAAAATGGTAGAATGGCATACACCTATAATCAGTCAAATTATTTCGGGCTACTTTATAGCGGTAAAGCCAGAGAATGAGAATTTGTCAAACAGTTATTTTCCGTTGCTGTTTGCGTGCGTTCAATTCTCGCGTGTCGTTTACAAGAGAAGGAAGGCTTACTAATCGCATGGAAGCAATCTGAGGAGACATGAATTAAAGCTGAGTATTTTATAGAGATTAGAAACCATATAGAATAAAATGAAATGAAAGTTAAAAGAAAAAATTGGGAAAGGTATTTTGGGCATGGTAGTGCGAAAAGGGACAGAGGTCCAGAAAGAGAAAAAGGTGCGTTAAAATGTGGCTGCTTTCGCAATTAGAAAATGTCATTTTTCCAAAGAGCTTTAACATACCCTAAGCAAAAAGGTTTGCACTTAAACATCCTAATCCTGCTCGTCGCCAGTCTAAATACCGTAACACTTTTGATGTAACCGGAATTCGTTATTTGCAACATTTAAAGAATTTAATGATTAGATCCCATATCCTATTGATGCGTCGTTTCATCTCCTGCATCTAGGCACTTGTAACCTATACATAAATCCTAGTCATTTTGTTGCTAATAATAATAATAATAATAATAATAATAATAATAATAATAATAATAATAATAATAATAATAATAATAATAATAATAATAATAATAATAATAATAATAATAATAATAATAATAATAATAATAATAATAATAATAATAATAATAATAATAATAATAATAATAATAATAATAATAATAATAATAATAATAATAATAATAATAATAATAATAATAATAATAATAATAATAATAATAATAATAATAATAATAATAATAATAATAATAATAATAATAATAATAATAATAATAATAATAATAATAATAATAATAATAATAATAATAATAATAATAATAATAATAATAATAATAATAATAATAATAATAATAATAATAATAATAATAATAATAATAATAATAATAATAATAATAATAATAATAATAATAATAATAATAATAATAATAATAATAATAATAATAATAATAAGTTAGTTACTAACACTCCCCACATGGCAACTTTGGCCTTCGGGGTAACCTCACCCCACCAAGTGATGACCGGACCCATTTCTCAGGTGGAGGCACCCAGAGGGCGGTGTCCATTACCTCCGATGATAGGGTGATAGTGAAGATGGCGGTGAGGTGAGAGGACCTACAGTTTTTACCGTGGACTCCGAACCACGTTGGGCATAGGGGATACTTCACGTGTGCTAGACAGAGGTGAAGGCGTGGATAGGGCCGACTTAAAATCGCCAACCCCAGAGCCGGGAATCGAACTCGGGACCCTTAGAACGGGAGCCGCGAACGAAACCACCGCGCTACCCCGGCGCCCCTAATAATAATAATAATAATAATAATAATAATAATAATAATAATAATAATAATAATAATAATAATAATAATAATAATAATAATAATAATAATAATAATAATAATAATAATAATAATAATAATAATAATAATAATAATAATAATAATAATAATAATAATAATAATAATAATAATAATAATAATAATAATAATAATAATAATAATAATAATAATAATAATAATAATAATAATAATAATAATAATAATAATAATAATAATAATAATAATAATAATAATAATAATAATAATAATAATAATAATAATAATAATAATAATAATAATAATAATAATAATAATAATAATAATAATAATAATAATAATAATAATAATAATAATAATAATAATAATAATAATAATAATAATAATAATAATAATAATAATAATAATAATAATAATAATAATAATAATAATAATAATAATAATAATAATAATAATAATAATAATAATAATAATAATAATAATAATAATAATAATAATAATAATAATAATAATAATAATAATAATAATAATAATAATAATAATAATAATAATAATAATAATAATAATAATAATAATAATAATAATAATAATAATAATAATAATAATAATAATAATAATAATAATAATAATAATAATAATAATAATAATAATAATAATAATAATAATAATAATAATAATAATAATAATAATAATAATAATAATAATAATAATAATAATAATAATAATAATAATAATAATAATAATAATAATAATAATAATAATAATAATAATAATAATAATAATAATAATAATAATAATAATAATAATAATAATAATAATAATAATAATAATAATAATAATAATAATAATAATAATAATAATAATAATAATAATAATAATAATAATAATAATAATAATAATAATAATAATAATAATAATAATAATAATAATAATAATAATAATAATAATAATAATAATAATAATAATAATAATAATAATAATAATAATAATAATAATAATAATAATAATAATAATAATAATAATAATAATAATAATAATAATAATAATAATAATAATAATAATAATAATAATAATAATAATAATAATAATAATAATAATAATAATAATAATAATAATAATAATAATAATAATAATAATAATAATAATAATAATAATAATAATAATAATAATAATAATAATAATAATAATAATAATAATAATAATAATAATAATAATAATAATAATAATAATAATAATAATAATAATAATAATAATAATAATAATAATAATAATAATAATAATAATAATAATAATAATAATAATAATAATAATAATAATAATAATAATAATAATAATAATAATAATAATAATAATAATAATAATAATGGGAAGCATATTGCACAATAGGCAACTTTATTTTACCCACATAATATGCATTGATACCATTTTATTTGTTATAATGAACTAACAACACACACTCTCGCCATATATCTTTATTAGAGTGGAAAAGAACAGAAAATATTCTTTTTTATTAGGAGTAGCAAGAAATTTATTATTCTAACATAAACAATTAGAACATTTTGAATTAGAACATCGCTTAATATTTCTTAAAGTATGTGTTCCAAACATTGAGCTAAAACTCCTCACATAGCATTCTTTTTGTACTTTACAATAGCTAATTGGAAATGATATCAATTAGAATTATAAAAATGTAATGCCCTGTATGATCAAAACTAATACACTTCTTTTAACAAAATTAATAATAATCTCTGTCAGCTTCTACTACATACTGCAAAATAAATACATCCCTAATAGAAAACTTAAAACTTATAAACCTTTCGGTCTAAAGATTTGTAGAACTTAAACCTGTATGTTAACTGGCTAAAAAATTAGTTAAAAGTAACAAAGATCCCAGAACTAGCTTCAACTGGAAAATCAAAACAGAAAATTTAAAATAGACATTTTTCTGTGCAGAAAGAAACTCTTATAATAAATCTATGGAAACTGTTTACTGCAGAAAAGACAATAATGTTAGATATAGGTTCATTTCAACATATTATAAAAATAGCACTATCCTAAACATTTTATTGCATATCGAGATAAGGAATTATCAAATAACCAAAAAGTTCCAATTGCATTTAATTCAAATTTTGCATCATCTAAAATTGCAAGAATATATAAAAACTAAAGAACATAAAGAAGGAAACAAAGAATAAAAAAGGAAGCCTTTTCATTTAACTTATATGTTCTATTGTGAACTTACAGCTTCTGAACTTCGTATAGCTATTTTTAAAACAGTTAATAGCAACGCTTCAGGACAAGACAAAATTCATCCAGAACTCCTAGAAAGTTTAGAGAAAAACTAAAACCACAATACTTAACTTTTATAATCATGTCTAGGAATCATCTGTTCCATCCAATCAGAAAGCTATTGTTATCCTAATATTCAAACCAGGTAAATCAGCAGATGATATTGGGGACCTATATAATTAACTAGGGAAATTTACTGAAATGATTTCCATCAGATTAAACCACGAGGGTTGTTCAATAAAGAATGATCACAATATTTTTTTGACAACGTATCTTTACTCATCCTCATAATTTTGATGGTCCTTCTCAAAATAGTCTCCCCTGAATGCGATGCACTTGTCCCAGCATTTCTGCCAGTCTTCAAAGACATACTGGAAACTATTTCTTGAGAGATCCTTCAAAAATTGCCTCCGCGGCCTTCACCACTGCTTCTGATGTCACCACTGCTTCTGATGATGGATAATGCCTCCCATGAAGGCGTTTCTTCAAGTTAGAGAGTAAAAAGAGTCACATGTGTCTAAATCCAGACTATAAGAAGGGTGAGGGATGAAAGATATTCAGCAACAACATTGGCAATATGCAGCCATGCATTATCGTGGTGCAGCATCCAGCCTGCTTCACAGAAATGTGGTCTTTTGCGCCTGATATGGACTTGCAATGTTTTCAGGACATCACTGTAGTATTGTCCTGTTACTGATGTGTGTGCAGCTACAACATGCTGATAAACCATTCCATGAATATCAAAGAACGAGATGACCATAACTTTCCCAGCAGAAGCAACCACTTTTGGTTTTTGGGGTTTGGTGATGAAGGAGATTTCCACACTAAGCTTTGCTGTTTGCTCTCAGGATCAAAATGATGTAGTCTAGTTTCATCAGCAGTGATTACGTTTGAAAGAAACTCCGGATCTTCCTCTAACATCAACTTTAAGTGCATGTTACTTCCATTGCAGCGGTAGGCGATACTGAACATGTCTGAACTTGCCTGGTTTACACAGGCGGGAACCAGGAGTACCAACAATGAAACTACTACAGTGTGTTTGTTTCACATTAAGCTAACAGAATATAATGAGATTGAATTTTAGTGCAAATAATTATGACCGTAAACAAATTATGATCATTCTTTATTGGACAGCCCTCGTAGTATCTTTAACAAAAGAATCTTCTATCACCCTAGCAAGATATCACCCTTCTAGAATAATCATACAGCCCAGTAAGCAAATAATTAAGGCATGTTTAAACATTAAAAGGGGACTTAATAGAAAAGAAGATATCTTTAGTCATACTTATTGATCTGAAATCTATATATGAGACCATATGGAGATGTAATCTTAACAACTAAATGGAAACTAAAGATAATATGCTTCTTTGGATATCTGAATTTGTCTCAGAAAGACATTCTGCAACTTCTGATGGTTCAAAATTATCAAAATTAAAAAATTCAACTAGGGTAACTTCAGCGTGCAGTACATAATACCATTCTATGCAATATCTATGTAAATGATCTACCAAAACAGGTGTCAACACTGTATTATATTAGTTAATTTATTTGTACTCAAAAATATAATACTTCTTACAATTCTGATTACAATTTTTCAATTGTATTCCAAGTAAAAGCTAGTCAGCTGCTGATATTTACAGGCTAGTAATAGTATTGGCCCCCTGGGCATTTACCACTATTCTAGCCCCTTTGAGTCCTTGCCTGTTATTCCATTTTATCTTTCATTTCTATATCTCTTAACTTTCTTACCTTTCTCATCCATTTCTCATGAGGTTCTTATCCCATATTGATTTCTTTCAATTTTCTATTTCTTTGCATTCTGCTACATAGTGTTCTATGTTGATTTTCGTTCCACATAAAATGCACTTCTTTGGTGAACCCTCTCAAATAAAGCTCCTGTCCTTAACCAAGTTAAACTCTCCCTCTCATATCTCTCGCATAGGTCAATATATGAGAGACGTTTTTTTCAAAACTTGATAGAGGACAAAAGGATGTTTTTACAGAAATTATATAACCCATGGCGCTACAGCCCTTAGAGGGCCAAGGCCTACCAACCTGACTGCCGGCCTCACGCCCACTTACGCACGGCAGAGGTGGACGATCATCCAAACGATACGGGGAGGAGATGTGGTCAGCATCTCGGCATCCCCCAGCCAGAATGTTGGTTTCCGTGACCAGGGTCGCTTACCTAGCGTAAGCTCCTCACTTTCCTCACGATGCTGAATGGGCACCGGTCCTGTACCCGGGACCTAAAATCCGCACCCCATGGGTGGAATTGAACCCGGGCCACTTTCCATGGCCTAGGACTAAGGCATGCTGCCTTAGCCCGCTACGTCACGGTGCAGGACTTTTACAGAAATTACATGTTTTTATTCTAGTGCATAACCTATCATTATACAAATTTATTTTTGGAAATACTAAACATTATCATAGGGCAATTTCAGACAACAGTGAAACTCCTAGAGGATACATAACTGTATTTTATTTTTCATGGTATTGGCCAGTTAAAAAATTATTGTTTTTTTTCAAAACTCGATAGAGGACATGAACTATGAAACAAGTGAATTGCTGCTAGTTTTATTGTTTTTATTACTGTTTTGATTTTATTTTTATTTCTTCAAAATGTATTTTTATGTACAGTTTACAAATTTAATAAATGGCTAAATCAACATTGTTACATTAATGAAACAATAGACATTTATAAAAAGTTACAAAATTAATAAGGTAATAAATAGAGAAATTTTAGAATACAAAGTGATTAAACTAGTAAATAATAATGTGTACACTTACTTTTATAACTTTACATTTGCTGAGAACATCTTCATAAAATCCTTTTGGTTCTTCTGAAATTTCAAAAAATTGCACGAGTTTTTTTTACATATTTCTTCTTCTCACTGGACACCATGTTCTCCTTCTGTAGACATGAGGACCTCAGCATTTCTTTGTGGCATGTTTTGATTTTGTGGTGTCTTGAATGAGGGATCAAAATACTTATAAAAAATCAATTTGTATTTGAATAATGAGTATATGGATTGTTTTTCCCTTTATCTTTCTTCGCAAAACATTTCCCACATTCCTTTAATATTTAATTTTGGTGGAGGTAGTTCCTTGAAGATTTTACTCTACTGTGGTGGTTTTCTCTGCACCTGTAGTACTTAATATCATTTTTCACAGCAGTGATAAGCTCCTTGTCCTTTGCACCAGTTCTATCGCCTCCCGTAGAATAAAATTTGCTTGGAAGAAGGGACAGTGTATCCTTAGACATGCCTGCCATTCCCAGAAAACATGCAGAACAGGTTAGTAAACCCTCTCCATACTTCTTTCTGATGCTATATTTAATACTCACAGATTGTTTTCTTTTAGAAATTTCCTCCTTCACTTTCATTCATTTTGGATAATTAATTTTCATGTATTTAAGCAGGAATTTGTGTTGGTCCACTTTATTTAGATGTTTCACTTATTATGGAAAACATTAATGTCTTCATATGTCAGATATTCTACTCTGCATTCCTTACTTTTCCTCTTTATTGACTTCAATGGATAATCTTAAATTCCATGATTACATTTTATGCACATTTCTTTATTATTAGATTTTCTGTCTTGAACAAGACGTTTTCTTCTATTTTTCATGCCACCATCAGATTCAGCCACTGGAGAATCAAACCCTGTACTTTTGTCTATGACTTAGCTTGTGCTTACGAGAGACTGGTTCGATCTTTGTACATAACACGTGACAGAAGTGATTCAGAAAATATAACATTCTAAACAATGACCTATGTTGCAGTAATACTGCACTATGCCGTGCTCTCTTGAGTGTGTAACATGTTTGATTATTAGGTACTTGTAATGCCACTTTGAGAGCAATGTTGATAAAAGGTTCTGAAAGAGTATATGACAACAGAGTTTGTTGTTAATATAAACCACATGCCAAGTAGTATTGTCATACTCTTCCCTTCGAATAAGAAAAGTGCAGTGATAATACCAAATGAATCATTCTCTACATTATTTAGACTTAGGAAGGCTTTGAAATAATGTTTTTGTATGCATTTAATTCCAGGAAAGCTAGGTCAGACAAGCTGAATATTGCAAATTATTATCAAGTTAGTGACAGGTCTTCACAGGTGGCAAATTTCTTCATTTAGACTGTGCTGTATTGAGTTTTGTAAAAATGCTATGCATGCGCTCTATCAACTTACGAAAACACGCTCATGATTCACCATGCTATACAAATGGCAAATATTGAGTTATGCAAAATATGATTTCACAGACCGATTGGTGGTATCGAAAACATACAAACCCCATATGTAACTTATTTTCTGAAAATTTGTGCTCTATCTCCTCATATGTTTTTCCACCCCATTCTCTCTTCATTTTCAAGTATACGTGCATTTAGTGATTTTCTATTTATCAAGTTTCTCCATGTCACTTGTCTGTCAGTGTCCTTTACCCTGTTCTTAATCACTGTCCAGAAACCCTTTCCATTTCTTTCTCCCTTCTGCCAGATCCCCCATCCCTGTTCAATCCATTGTTCACTCTAGCTCCGACCACCAGCTATTCTTACATGTAGAGTTCTTCTGTTGCTCTAAACAGATCTTTAATATATCATCATCCTTTTTATACAGCTTTACCAGTATATTAAGCATCTTTCTATAACTACCCCACTTTTGCAGGGACTTCCCAATTCCACCTTAGCTACCCTATTTGCCGTAGCCATATAATTCAGCATATCCCCATAATTCTGCACCATGTTATTTTTGATTCTACTATTACTTCATATATTCTTTCAAGCCACTTTACTGGCATATCTGGTACTTTATATCTACAGTTCCTTACCCTATACATTGCTATCTTCCCTTTCACTCTTATCATTCTCTCCTATGCTCCCCAACCTCCATTACAGCACAGTCTCATTCCTAAATAATCAAACTGATTTATCACCTCCACATTTTGGTCATTTAAACAACACTTATCTTCTTTTATTATCACCTTTCTTAAACACTACCATTTTTGACTTACATTGATTCTTATTCTCCATTCCGTACAGTAGCTGCTAATTTCATTTATTGCTCTCTGTAATCCTATCACTGTTATAGATGCTGTTACCAAGTCATCTGCAAATAATAATCCTAATATTAACTTGTTCCTACTGTATTATATTAAGACAACTTAACAATTTGGAAGTCATTGAAATTAGGCAAAATTGAAATTCTAAAGACAAATTTTCAAAACTCAATGGATACACACACACATAAAAAGTGATTTTCTAAAAACCTTATGAAATATGCTGTTTGTTTGTTGTTAATGCTCTTCTAATTGGATTTTCTCCACTTTTCTATGGACTTTATAATATTTGCAAAGTTTAACAGGAATATTGGCATAAATTTCTGAGTTGTGACACACTGGAGTACGTGGTCTCTATTTTTTATGTCTGTGGGTTGTTGCATAGTATATATCTTGGAGAATCTAAGATATTAATCGTGAACAGGTGGGCAGCCAGACAATTATGTCCAGTCATCAAGCAAAAAGGGTCACTCCTGAGCTTCTTGGAAATTCTGGTCTGGCATTAGTATTTTCCAAAAGCGTTTTCCATGATTTATTTGTACATTTTTCATAATAATTATGTTGCCAATGTGTACGGATTTCTGAATTTATATTTAATTCTGATATAGTATAAGAAAGTTTAGTTGAATTCATTTTTATATTTGTTCCTTTCTTGCTTTACAGCTTTTTATTTCTTGTAATGCCACAAAGGGCCGGGATCCAGTTGAAACAAATTTTTTTCTTTGTAAATTTTAAATGAGTGTAGAATCTATAATATATTGCTGTTTGATGGAAATGGAGAGCCTATTGCCTGAATGACTGATCTTGAGCCACTTAAAATTACAGCTTCTTGGAAGGTATTTATATGGCAGAACAATTGCATCAGGGAAGTTCCTATGTCTTCTAGTTCTCCATCATAAAAAGATGTGAGATGTCCTAGGGAAGTGAAAAAGGTAAAAGCCCTGCAGTATATGCCAGCGCCTTTTGTCCTTTCTTATCAACTGGGAATCCATTAGTATATATAAATATATAGTCACTCATTTTCTGGGTAACAGGAATGGATTGTTCCTAAAGCCGCCATTATTTTATTTTGCATGTTTTTGAGTATATGTATTCCAAAAGATGTCCTTATTAATCAATGATTAGTTGATTTAGTGGATATATGCGGGGAAGTATTTTTTCTATTATTGCTCCACATAACGTGTGGTTAGGTTGTATTTTTCTTGCAGTTTCTTAATTTGGTTAATATAACTTTTATATGCTAGTGGAGGGTTATGAACATTCCAGTAGGGTAGTCGAGATAGTTTTTCTTGTATTTGTACACTTTGTTTTTCTCTTTCATGTTGTAGTGGTATATTCTCAGTAGCTACTTAAGAGCCATTAAAGGTGTTGATTTTACTCCCATGTATTAAGCCTGAGAGCCTGATTTTCTAAAGGCGCCTCGTACATCTCTCCTAACCAATTCCCCTTCTCTTCCTACCCTTGGTACACTCTGCTTTTAACAGATGAGACTCTGAGGAAGGAGTCACAGTGGATAACTGCTACAGCTATAATGGAGGAAATGCCTTTACATATATATATATATATATATATGCTCGCCCGTCAGATAATATATTTTAGCGGTCTTAGTGTGGCACTCTAGTACCTCAATGTGGCCATTGAGGGGAAAGGTGTATGATCTTTGATCTCTCAGGTAAGTCCAGTGGATCTGTTTACCAACAGCAGGTGAGTCCTCCATTCATTTTGGGGGTTATGTATGGTGATGTAACTGCCAAAATTTAAAAACTGATGACATTTCACAACCATTACTTTTTTGTTTGATATAATGAACTCAGAGTTAGATGTTCCAGAGGTAAAATACCCACTGTCAGATCCCAAGTGTGAGTATGTTTCATTGAAAAATTTAAGATCTTGAATTGGAATGCAAGAGGATTTAACCGAGCAAAATTACAGAAATTATAAAAATACAAAAAAGACCGCATGAAAGTGAATTCTGTGGAAAGTAACTTACAGGATCTCTTCACTAAAAAAGGAGCAACCCAATATTACCTTCAGCTATGATAACACCCAATTAACCAAAACTGAAAATTCTCAACATGTTTAAATATTGTTGGCCAAAAAGATAACCTAGAAAAAACATGCTGAAAAAGTCAAAGATAAAGCAACCAAGTATTTTAAGATGTCAAAGACACTTTGAGGAACTAAATGGGTCGTTCAAGGTCTACATTATATATATATATATATATATATATATATATAAGCCAAGTTCTTAAGAACTGTGGAGTTCTACTGAAAGCAACATTACCTTCAACTTCCATGATGTTTGAGCGCACACAAAATCAAGCTCTTAGGTTAATTACAGGGACTATTAAACCCATTCCTACAATGAACTTACAACCATTTACATGTAAAAGATCTATAATGCCAGATTTAGAAAAGCAAGCCACTTTAACAAATGAAAATTCTTGAAAGTTCCAGAGAACAAAAATGAGTAAAACTCTACAAAATCGACCTTCAGTTTTAAAATTCAATTAGGCTTGTAAAGAAAGCTGTGTAATGAATTAGAACACTCATTCAAAACAGAACCCCTCATGCCTCTTAAAACCCAATAAACATCTTTGAACTATAATACAAAGAAGGCCATAGTGCTTAGAATGACGCTCCAGTAAGCTTGAACCTAGTTTCTTTGACATAGCTGATCACCTGTGAAGCTTTAATCAATGCACTGATTTAATTGCAGACTTTAAAAACAAGAGAAACTAAATCACATACCCTTGAAACCATTAAATTAACATATCCAGATAATGAATGGACTCACATGTATGCAGTTGGCTCACTTTACAACCAGGAAGATCCAGCAGGAGCAGGAGCTACCTGTAAATTCTTTTCTTTCTATAACCATATTAGAAATTATTTCCTAGGCTTTGAAGGAGAAATGAATGTAACTTTACTTAGTCACAAAATCTATTCACCTGGAAAAATCAGTTTTCCAACATACTTTTCTTATCAGATACTAAAGCAATTGCTCATGATACTATTTCAATTGACTACCCTAAAATAGAAAAAAGAGAAATAAAAATCTCAGTATGATTAATTATTTTCAAAATTATAATCAATGTATAGCTTTCCAATGGATTCCATCCGTCAGTGGACTTTCTAGGAATGTGCAAGTGGATATGCTGGCCAAGAAGTTTCCAAAATTACTCAAACGAAAAAACAATCAAGTATAACACAGTTAAAAAATTATTTTAAAACATTTTTGGTATCAATTGTGACAAATTTGTTGCTTCCTCCGAAAGTCTTAATTGTTAAGATCTCCAGAATAACTTAAAATAATTCCAGATCTACCTAGAAAATAATCTGTTGTAGTATTCAGCTCAATTATAAGCCATGATTGTATGAGTGCACATTTCATAAAAATTAAATTAATAATAATAATGAAGGAAGAACACACATTTGTGTAAGTTACAGTATGTCTCCGAGGTACCTAGTTATCCTCAGGCAGCTCAATAAGTGGTACCTGTCACATTTCTTATTACATTAAATTTCTTTCTATGCAGTACAAATGATATAATGAACATTGATCACTAAACTATATGAAATTCTCAAAAATCTAGAAGATCTAAACTCTAAATACTGTGAAGCAGGAAGACAATGATTTCATTATCAAATCCTGAGCATTAATCACACACACACACACACACACACACACACACACACACACACACACACACACACACACACACACACACACACACACACACACACACACACACACACACACACACACACACACACACACACACACACACACACACACACACACACACACACACACACACACACACACACACACACACACACACACACACACACACACACACACACACACACACACACACACACACACACACACACACACACACACACACACACACACAGACACACACATACACATACACTCACACACACAGATCTACACAATTTATCCTTTAAACAATTATTTATTTTCTGTCAATAGAAAAGAAGCACTACCTTTACTTTTTCAACAAACTAATTGATTTTACTTCCTGCCTTCAGTTGGAATTCATACTTCAGCACCTATAATATCCTTAATGTGGCATGCCATGATTTTGCTTTAAAAGAAAAGCTCATAAATAAATGGCTTCCGGAAATTGGTACCTTTTACAGCACTACAAAGTGGTAACATCTATTCCATAGACAATTATTATCATCAATATTATCCAATAGCTTTTAATACTTATCTAATTCTCTGTGGAGTAGCAAAGCTTGTCCTGAAATTCAAATGTCTTTATATCAAAAACCTGAAATTCCACTAAAAATAAGAATAAGTAAATAAAAGGTGTATGTCAATGAAATGTACATAATTGTGGAGTAAGAATTACTTTCTCTTTTGCAGTTACAAGTTATGAAAAGGTCATTCACTATGAATTTGGTTGGGCAATTTACTGATGAAATCTCGTGCCGCATTCCAGGCAATGAACCTCAATACAAAATTTGCTATTTTACAGACTTAATGTCCTCTAAGTCCTTTATACATACATACATACTACATATATACACACAACCTTGTTTACCTTCTCTACCGACTACGTATGTGATGGGCAAAGCAATAAGCTATATAACAAATCTTTGCACATCTTCTAATTTACCCTATAGGGTAGGAAAGGTCATAACAAATAAAACACACAAGGATCTTCTGGCATTCGTAATGAGCAACAATTTATTTGTATTTGTTGTACATGAGTATTTTTAAGGCAAGATTAATTTAATGTCAATGATGTGTTAATACTTCTTCTGAATGTAGATTTTTATGTCCCTATCTTGAGTAAAATTGATGTATAATTTTTATGCAATTAAATCATGAAAGACTTTCTGAACTGTTACTTTTTCCAAACATTTCGGTAATCTCAGTCCTAGGAAATTTATGGCACCTTACAACGGTGAACACCCTTAAAATATTTATAGAATGTTATGTCCAGGATGGTGACTATGAGAGGTAAATTGTCATCAAGATGGCTGGATATGCCATCATTCTATTACTCAAAAGGTACAGTTTGTCTCATGGTGAACAAATAAAATATCCTCTATGTAGTTACTAAGATGTGATATGACTGGCGTGTTTTAGAAGCAATAGTTGCCCAGCTTCTAGATGAAATAGTCTCCTCCGAGCTCTAGTTTAATTGCCTTCTTGTTGCTGCGATATTCGGTACTCTCGTGCCAATCGTCATATTAGGTTTGAAGGGTGATTCACAAAACCTCGACGTTTCTTGCAGAATGCAATGAACGCAAAGTTGGAGGCCTCGTACTTTAACCTCCCAGAAATGACGAGGCTGGTAAACATTCCTAACGTATCTTACGGAAGATCTTAGCCACAGAGAAATGGTTGAGATGTTGAAGGCCGATGTCACTTTGCTGCTGCTCACATATGGCCAAAGATCTCCGTAGATAACGATGAAGATGAATACTTGATGGAGCGTCCAGTGAAGTATTTTCACTTGATTGACAATAATCGCAGGATGAATCCATGTTGTGTCTTAGGATACTTCTGAGGATGCTACCTCCGGTATCAGTCACACCAGTCCTACAGACAAATCTGCAACCTTGGCAGAGGATACAACTCTTGTTGTAAGGCACTCATGTCAACACAATGTATATCCATACTAATTTGAGAGAGGTGGAGTAATCCCATGTCCCATTTGGAACCACTCCGTCAGAACTATAACATATTTGCTGTTGTCCAGAAAAGGAATCTGTGAGAAACGCCTGCAATTATCTTATACGACAAGAGCGCTGGAAATAGCCACAATACTGTATGACTTATTGCATCTTCTGAAACACTCATCAAACTGATTTTTCAATTAAAGAAAATTGTAAATTACGAGAAAACGATCATATCAAGAACATGTTTACAAACAAATGACTACAGCTTATGCAATTGTTGCCCATAGTAACTACCAACTTAAAACAAAAGAATAAAGATTTCAAAGCCCTCACGATCTTTAAAGATGGCATGCCTCACCATTCTGTACCTATTCGTTTTAAACCTACATTTAAAAAAATATATGAAACTATCGGTGTGAACCGTAGTTTTAGTGCGCAGGAATTTCGTGTCATACCATTAGATCATAATGATCCCAAATATCAAGGTTGGTATTCAACCGACTTTTGCTTTTACAACCTCACACACATACCTCTTTCTAACAAAGCCATTTTGGAACTTAGACCAAAATCTCGGTATTTAATGTTTGTACAGAATGTAATGCCTTCTTTATCTATGATGTATGCGTGGTAAGGGAAACACTGATAGTTGTAAGATGAAAAATATCTTTATTGCCAATACCACATCGTGCAGAATTAAATGCGCCATACAACTTTAATGATTGTTCATCAAATTCGTGAGGCCATTGTCCCATAAGAGCTCTCGTTTAGTAACAAATAATCACGTGGCACTGAAATGAATTGCTGCTGTGTAAGAGATTCTGAAAAAGGTGTTTTGATTTATTTCAGCACATACCTACATGTAAAGGTAGAGGAAGCAATGTGTCCCAACCCAAAATCTGGCATTAAAATATCATTGTAAATTTATGTATATCTTGGGAGCTTAAAAAATATGAAACCATGAACTATTTTCGTCTGGACTCAAACACTACAAGCTAGATCAGACAACCTTCCATACGCAAACACGTAACCGGAAGATTTCTTAATATATAATGTAAAATCTGAGGTTTTTTTTTACCCTCTTGAAACTGCATCCAACCATTCGGAAAAATATTTAAAGTTTAATAAATAAAATAACATGCAATTTCTGCAAATAAAGGCTAAGTTCTTTTCATTCGGAGTGAATGTTTTATAATTTCAAATACCCTGATGAAACAGGAATAAACGAAAGCTTAATAGAGAAAAGAAAAACACACTATTTGATTTAAATAATGAAGATCTTTTGGCAGACACCATTGTAATACAGCTTCCTGGCTGCATCCTTCAAGTCCTATTAATTCTGGATTTCTCTTGCACAGTATGTGAACCGTAAGAGTAAGACAAAATCCAATGCAAAACTGAATATCTGTTGGAAACACATTTGCTATGTCAAAAGAAACCGGCTGGTGGGTTAAATTATTGGTGGTGCACAAATGAAAAATAAAATACAGAGTAGTAATGACTCACCTATTTATACAGATTCTCTGCTCTACTCTCCTTAGACCTGGCGAATCTATCGATAACTTTTGCGTTGAAATCGCTGATCTTCATAACAAACTCTCTCTCAATTGAAAGCATTGTTAATGCTGACAATCGGTCCTGTGACATTGTGTTCCTAAAGAAAGTTTTTATTCTTTTTAAAGTTGATAAACAGCATTCTGCTTCAGCGGTACACATTGGCATAGTTAACAGTACTCGGAGGAGTTTGACATATTCGCTGAATGTAGCATATAAATTGTTTTCCTTAATGAAGTCCATCAAGCACAAAGCGCCGGACATTCCACGAAATTCCTCTCGAATGTGAATTACAGTCAGTTTTCTACGAATTTTTGTTCCAATGATAAAAGGATAGAACCTTATTGTTTCTCTAAGAGAATCCTCTGGAAATGTCTTAGAAATTTTCTTGATGATACAAAGTCTAGGCTACCAGATGCCCCGTGAAGCTAAATCTGTCCTTTGCTTCTCTAAGAATGTCATATACTTCAAGAGCTTCTATTCTTTTCACATCATGATCTTATATTCTTCTCCTCTTAATTGCAGTTTCTTCGTGTTCCTCGATATCCACGCTATTTCTTACCTTTTGCACTTCCCTTTCAAATGCGTTTAGCTGGGCGATGGCAAATGTTGCATTGCAGTCTCGTTTCTGCAGCTGATTGTACAAAATGTCCAATTGGGGCATGATCTTGTAGAAGAAAGAAAGCCAGAATACAAAATTATAATCTTTCAAAGTGGCCATAAACCCAGAAGCCTGAACAGGTGTGGCGTTGTTGTTTAACAGAGCCCTCTTCTGAATAACCTCCATGCATTTAATTAAATTCTCCCTGTGTTCGAAAAGCAGAACACACAGAAGCTAAGCCGGAAGGTCACGCTATAGCCGTTGCTAAGAGTAGGAGGAGCTAGGTTTATAAACCTCCATTTAAGCAATGTATAAGAAGCCAACCCCATCTCTTCACCTTCCCGCAACCCCCTCAGAGAACCCACATTTGGGCGAAATCTTAGGTTAACACTTCGCTGCAAACCTGGCGGCTCCTACAGCTAACCTCTGTTTATTTCGACTTCTGCGGTCATGGGAAGCTACAGACGATAAGCGTTATTGAAACATGTTTGTATATAAAACAATGCAAACAAGTACAGCTTTAATGTGCAAAATGCACCTGTTGTATATTCAGAATCAGTGGGTGTAGCGCAAACCTGCAACCTTATTGAGGAACCGCCCCTGGAAGGAACAACAAACTAATAAATAGTGCACTTACAAAAGATAGACGAAATTACCTCTCAGTTCTTGTGCACTAGAGAATTGTGTTTACTAACCTTGACATCTGGAAATGTCGGTAATTGCAGCTGGTAATCCCTGGAAGAGATATACTAGACCTTGACCTTGGGCTCCTCTGATTTATATTAGCTAACTTTAGGTAAACAAGCAATCCTGTTTTTGTTCAGCTCATGGTATGGTTTATTTAGAAATTGTAGGCCTTTAGGAATTCCAATAACTACCATAAAGATGGTATCTGATTTGTCATAAAGTAAATATTTATGATAATCTAACCTTTCATGCCATATTTATTTAACACCTTTAAGTTGGGATTTTCTCATTTACAAAATCCTTTTAATTCTACAGATAGGAGCTTATAAACTCAATAACATTTGGGCAGAGTAAACTCTAAGGAGTGGTTTTTTCTAACAATCCGTTTTTGATAAGCGTTGTAATCTTTTTGTATTTATTACATTTTGCATTAAAAAGAATGCAAAACAAGTGGGTCAAGGGTCTGTGCAGACAGGTAAAAAGACAGGTAAAAACTGGATCGTGTGCTTTCTGTAACTCTGTAGAGTCAAACAAATGTGTACGAGGGATGGTAGTGGTTTGCTATCTACAAATTCCTTACCTGTAGTCCTGGATAAGTTCGAGACCTTCCATCTGGTCATAACGTACATTTAGTACACAATGTGTTAAGATTACTTCCAGCATTACGTTCTCATGCATTGTAATGATAGATAAACTACACTCTGTAGTGTCAGAAGATTGCAGAATTACTTATTATAGCACTATCCAGAACGACCGTCAGACATTGTAAGCTTATGGGTGAATAAATGCCAGTTTGGATTGGAGGGGATGTGGGGGGAACGAAATGTGTAATATTTAACGTCCGCTTTTACTACGGCACTGCAGGCGGGGATGAAATGAAGATGGAATACCGGTGGAATGAGATGGGAGGGGGGGCACTGGACATCCCGAAGAAAACCCGAACCAGCGCCATGTTGTCCACCACACATCTCACTTTGCGGTCGCCTAGGATCAAACCCGGGCCTCCTTGGTGAGAGCTGAGTAGTGTAACCACCCAGGCACGGCGAGGCCGGTGGGGGAGGGGAAAGAACTGGTTTAGTTCAATGGTGAGGTTCACGACTATGAGTCTAATAATTTCCTGAGTGCATTGCGTCACGCCTACTTTTTTTTCTTTCTCTTCCTTACTCCACCCATTGCCCATTCGGTAAAAAAAAAAAAAAAAAAAAAAAAAAAAAAAAAAAAAAAAAAAAAAAAACGCCCGTATGTTCCAAACTAACCATGTGTATACCGAAAGCATTATCCATCATTGTCTGATTTAGGATTCCTAAACGACGCAAAACAAATACTATTATGTGTTACACATGAGAAGAGTTTTCGCCTGTAGCGAATGATATACATTAGAGCCTTCACCGTTGCCAGCTCGTTATCCCTACTCTTTCCTACTCTTTATATTTCCCTCTCTGCCTCGCACACCTGCGAGTGTTCTTGGCGTTAAACGTAAGGGAACACAAACTGAAGTTTCCAAAGTTTTATAATAATGCAGTTGTTGAAATTACAATTGCAACATGGATATTCGTATATTACGCAAATGGTTTAAATATTTAATTTAAAATTAATTATGGTTTATTAATTACTTACTTTTCTAATCGAACGAAAATACCAGTGGTGCATCCGTATAGCTGTTAATATTACTTAAGTTAAGAGATAATTCGTCATTGTCATTGTCTTCAACGTTTGAGAACTGCAAATTTATGATGATAGGTTTCAAAATCTCGTTACGTGCTATTTCTTTCCAAAAGTCATCTTCTAGTTTATCTGATGTCTCACGCAGTTTTCCCAGTCGTGTTGTGTTCCTTGTCAATTTCTTTGTGAATAAGTCGTCCAACGACAGTCAGTTTAAAAAATATTACTTCTGTTTGCAACATAATTTGATAATTTGAGCCCACATTAACTCAATTGGATTGTTCTAGCAGTAGCAACGGGGGTGGGGGGGAGGGGTGGGGAGGAAGGTGGACCGCGTCTCATTGATCCAGCCGATAAACTTTTTTATGGAAGAGTAACTGAATAATGCTGCTTTGAGCTCTCTAGAACTAATAGAGGTTACGAACCATTCATAAACAAAGATATAATGTGACCAGACACGTTCTGCCAAACTAGCAAGAAGTGTGTCGTTTCCTCTCATCGAATTTAACAAACACCTTGGCTTATTCAAAGTACATATTTCTTTTACCACGTCATGTCAAATGTTAACGTTTCAGTTTTGAGTAATTTCAAATATACGTTCACGCATACATGCCAACCAATAATGATATTCATTACAGTGCTTACGTCGCAATGCATTTTATAATATTATGGTATATACTTTATTTATTCGTATTAGGAAAACTATGTGAGCTAAAAAGTGGGGTTTGCATGCTTATGTTAGATATACTACTCTTTTAGTAATTAGTTTATTACTATTATTATTAGATTAGTTTGCCGCCTGTCACACACCACTTAGCGGGAATGCAATACGACAACACCGCAGGACTCCGATTAGTTGCTCACTTAGTAGCGCTCAAGGCCCAACACCTTCCCATTTGAAACTCATAATAATCGCTACGTAAGAGTTCAGGTGCGGTGGGTGCAGTAAGCGCGATAACAGTATTTACAGCAAATGAATATCAAACAAAAGATAATTGAAACCATTTTAGAGCATCACATGTTATTAGTATTCATTTATTTTCTTTCGCTGCTCCATAGTGACTACACTGGACTACTTCACCGTGTAGTATTGTGTATGAAGTCTGACATAGTTAAGCGTGTCCTTCTCGATTTTAATATGTTCAGTTTAGGGGAAAAAACTGTACACAGGTGTATGTAGAGCCAGTTTACCCTTTCTTTAGAACATGCACTACGCATTCAGCTGATCTGGGCCGGGAGACGTTGCGTCGTAACAGTTGCGTCACTTTTCAGTCGCGAGACCAATAGGTGTTGGAGTTTACTGAGTGAGATGGCTCCGTGATAACGCGTGAGGCTGGCAGACCAGTTTCACCTTGAGCGTTTAGTGTGCCTACATTTTTCCTAGTCGGTATGAGAATGGTAGACTGAGTTCTCATCCTCCTTTCCATAATTTCTCTTTCATTTCTTTTCCATTTGATCTTTCATGTGTCCTTCTATGTGTCATGATGTATTGCTATGTCTAACAGATGACGTGAATACTTGCGTAAAGGGAAGCGCACTTCAATGGACACTAGATATCTGCTTGGTCAACGGCTCGTTAACGCTTTTTCTAGACAGAAAATGGCACGACACTTCGAGCTTGGAATTAGTAGACTTCCGTGCTTCTCTATAGTCTATCTGCATCTGGCCTGTAGTTCTTTCACTTCATCCCTTCCTTCTTGGGGGATAACCACAATAGAACTGTGTACTCTCTGTTTCATATAATCTTGCTCCGCTGACATGTTTCACTCCGCGTGCAACTACCTTCCCCCTCACTCTAATTAGCTAATGCTTTCGCACAATAGGTGCTGTCATCCCGTCACATTTAAACCTACAGTAAACGTCATAATTTCCAGTAACATAGATAAAATCACACACATAAGGAAATGAAGGCATGCAAAAATACAAGTTTGTAATGCAACTCAGCCTTCGGCCTTTTCCACTGGGATTTTTTAAATCAGCACACATACCTTGCAGAAATGTTTGTCTTTCAGTCTTAAAAGTTGTGTCACGTCATACTTGTCCTGTGTCCTTCATTCATCCAAGTCTCGTCGAAGTAGTATATTTTGCAATTTGTATCTCGGTAGAGTCTGATTGTCCTTAAATAACGTTTTCGCCACACAGCAATATCGCCTCTGTCTCTTAGCACATTTTTCTTGCCCTTTTTTTCATTCACAAACCCCCAGTTGAATAAGCAATCTATACAGACTAGATCTGCTGAAATTAGGTAAATCTGCATCCTGATTTACAGCAGACAAAATTTTATTTATGTTAGAGAGTTCGTTTCTAAACAAAAAACTATGCACATAATGACGTACAGCACTTTTCACGAATCGCATTCTCCGAGCACTCGCTTTTGTTTATTGCTGCTTTTGCATGAAGTGATAAATTCTCCTGTTGTCTCAATTTCACGTCGTGGTGTTCCTACGGATCTAACACTCACACCTGTAAGTTCAGAGCATAGCTGTTCCACTTTTCTCACTGACAAAAGACTGATTCTTCCCTGTGAGTGCATTAAACGCATGCACCACAATTTTTTTCGCTGCTTTGTAAAGGTTTACCCTTGCGATGCTTCTGTGAAAAACTGGCGGTAGACTGATATTATACATATAATAAGTACATGCGCAATAAACGATCAGTAAAATAATTTGGCTCTCGCACTCGGCACAACACATTTTCGAATGGCAATATATGACTAATCCAGTTCAAAACA
This sequence comes from Mantis religiosa, assembly GCA_030765055.1. Taxonomy (NCBI): domain Eukaryota; kingdom Metazoa; phylum Arthropoda; class Insecta; order Mantodea; family Mantidae; genus Mantis; species Mantis religiosa. The sequence continues at coordinate 24,679 of JAUKNK010000328.1, read as the reverse complement.
AGGTCAGTGATAAAAGTCATATAAACAAATATGTCACCACTACCGCTAAAGCACGTACTATTGTGTCATCTGAATGGCAGGCTAAAGCAAAGGAACTCGCTCTTTACTTCGTTTAGGAATTAACATGCATTTCAGATAAATTAACACTGTTGCGTAATATATTTAATTCAAACATTTACGAAAATATAAATTTGACAATTCTCTTCCAAGATATAAAGATATATCATCATGTTAAATAACAGACTAATTTTTACCGCACGACAGTCATTACCACAACAGCAGCCAATGAGACGGTATTAGGCCACGTGACCGTTAAGAGATACTGGGCTAACTTAAGTGAAACAAGGATTAGGTTGTATTGTGCCAGGTGTTCACCTTATTCTCCTCCATAATGTAACCTATAGCTATATCTATAAAACATTGTTACGATTGAAGAAGACTAGTTTATTTGGAGCTCCAAAACTGTCAATAGCTCAACGCTAATAAAATCACACAATTATTCTTACGGAATGTCTGGAAATGCTGTGTCATGCGTACTAATACCAATGCTTCTGTTGAGTTGCAAACATAAAGAATGTGTATATAAAGAAAGCTATGTTATTGGTTTCAGACTTCCCATAACATCAGTAATTCTGAATAGTCTTTTTATGCATGATATTTAATTCTTGCTACTTCTTTATCAAATACACGTATCCGGCGGCCATTAGTAACCTCATTTAGGGTTAGATTCTAGATATATTTAATTTTAAATTAATACTACTGATGTGCCCTTAACCAAAATTGGGGAGAAAAAAAGAATCCCTTTTCATTGGAAAGTTGTAATACAGCTCTTAGAAATACGTAAATGTGACACACCATGTCACATACAGGTGCACATTTCTGAACAGTATTCATTAGCATAGCTCACAGAAATTCTGCTGATCATGAGAAGATTTACATATGTTAAATGTACCTACCAAAGAGATATATCCTGCGCTTCTATTCAAAGCTCAGTAATGATTATTTTAAAAGGGTAAACATCATTGGAATATATCCAAATTTGTGTCACCAAAATAAACAAATGTTCCAATGTCGGCATTTTATACAGTTTAGAGAAGGCTCTCCACATTATTCTTCCCCATTAATCACTTGCAGTAGGTTTTATATCGGAGTTCAAGGTTCAGCCAATTCAGCAACTAGCTCTATAAAGTGCAGTGGCTTGGGGCAAAAGTTCATGCAACCACAAAATGCACAACTATGGATCATGCTATTGTATGTTTCGACGCCATTTTAAACGACAGCTAATTTTTGGAATAGCTTCTTAAACTGAATTAAGTAAAAAGGGATTAAGGTTACAATAGAAATACTTTTATTCAAAATTATTCATGAGAAACTCTTCCAACTCTGGAAATGACTACATTTGTTTGACTGGGTAAAAGCAGTGAACTGTTTAGTTAACAGTATTACTTCATCTTATATCTACAGAGATGTCAACAAAGTATCGATATAATGTGCACAGATAGAATGAGAGAAGGAACAAAGCCTCCTACAAGTTTCGCTACTTGCAAAATATCACAGTCAAAATGTCATTTACCATTTTAAATACACTCTTGAATTTAATAAACAGGCATAAGAACTGTATAAATACATTGGTGCCAAGTTAGGATTATACGGAAGGAAATTTGCAGATTATGTACTTTTTCTGCCTTAAAGCATATCATCTGCATTTGGATATCCGCTGTTATGTGATGGGCAGTCATACGAGTGTGCACTTGTCATCCATACCAACAACTGCCAGAGCAGATACAGAACTAGCATTTGTTAGGGACGACGGAGTCAGTATTCTCCAATGTATCTTGGACCAGTATTGATGATATATTCTCGAGGTGGTGCGGGAGAGTATCTGCCTCCAGTGCTTGGACCAGTATTGATGATATAATCTCGAGGTGGTGCAGGAGAGTATCTGCCTCCAGTGCTTGGTCCAGTGTTGATTATATAGTCTTCAGGTGGTGCAGGATCATACCGCCGAACACGTGGTCCTGTGTTGGTGATGTAATTTGAGGGCGGAGCAGGTGAATACCGGTTTCCTGTACTTGGACCAGTATTGGTGATATAATCTCGAGGTGGTGCAGGAGAGTATCTGCCTCCAGTGCTTGGACCAGTATTGGTGATATAATCTCGAGGTGGCGCGGGAGAGTATCTGCCTCCAGTGCTTGGACCAGTATTGGTGATATAATCTCGAGGTGGTGCAGGAGAGTATCTGCCTCCAGTGCTTGGACCAGTATTGGTGATATAATCTCGAGGTGGCGCAGGAGAGTATCTGCCTCCAGTGCTTGGACCAGTATTGGTGATATAATCTCGAGGTGGCGCAGGAGAGTATCTGCCTCCAGTGCTTGGACCAGTATTGGTGATATAATCTCGAGGTTGCGCAGGGGACCGTCGAGTACGTGGCCCTGTGTTTGTGATGTAATCTGAGGGTGGGGCAGGTGAATACCGGTTTCCTGTACTTGGACCAGTATTGGTGATATAGTCTCGAGGTGGCGCAGGAGAATATGTGCCTCCAGTGCTTGGACCAGTGTTAGTAATATAACCTGGCGGTGGAGCTGGTGGATAGCGATTGCCAGTGCTTGGGCCAGTGTTAGTAATATAACCTGGTGGCGGAGCTGGTGGATATCGATTGCCAGTGCTTGGACCAGTGTTGGTAATATAACCTGGCGGTGGAGCTGGTGGATATCGATTGCCAGTGCTTGGACCAGTGTTAGTAATGTAACCTGGAGGCGGAGCTGGTGGATATCGATTGCCAGTGCTTGGACCAGTGTTAGTTATATATCCCGGTGGCGGTGCAGGCGGATATCGTTGTCCCTGGCTCAGCAGAAATTCATCTCTCCGTTTTTGCTGTTCCTTACCACTTTCTAGCCCTTTCTGGTATGCCTTCTCCTCTAGATCACGAATATTGGCAGGCTCGTTGCTGTAACTTCCATAACTGTACACTTGACCCTGAGTAAAACAACTGCCGGCTATTATAAGTAGTGCGCCCAGTGGAACCTGCAAAAAAAGATTAAATCAGTGTCATTTCATTACCAAACGAATTTTAAAAAGTTAACTTTACAGTGTTAAATTTTGAGCATTTTCAAAGTAGTTGTTTTAGGAAGTATAAAAATAACCTTCTAAAATTACTGATTAACCTCTGATATTTCATTCCTCATATAAATAAAGCACAAGAAAAAAACCAAAAGAATCTAAATAAAAAGTACCAATGAAAGAAGAAAGAAACAAGAAAGCTGAAAGCTTATGCTACTGAATACTGAAGGATTACAGAATTGTCTCCCATAGACTTTCTGATGTGATAGAACATGATAATACTTAGCGAAACATTTATGACAGATAATTAGCGACACCCAAAATATTGCTGTATACATTTAAAGCAAATCAAGACTAAAAGGGAAACCTATAGGAGGAATAACAATTCCACTAAACCCGAGCTTAACTCCAATAATCTCAAAGAGCACAACGAAACACACACTTCACAATCATAGCAGCCTACTTCCAGCCAAACAGGACGGCATTGAATGCCAACTAGCCGCCCAGAAGAAACGAAACAAATCAATGATAATCCCTGAAGACTTAAATTGCGGATTGGATACAATAAATTATAAAGTCAAAATGGTATTGGAAAAATACAAGAAGGACTAATGCTATTGAATAACCCAAATATGCCAACTTACATTTCCCACAACGGCAAGAGTGCAATAGACATTACACTCATAAAAGCACCAATAAATGGAATGATAAACCCCATATGGATAGGAAACCACATCCCATGCTGGAAGCATATCCCAATGGATGTAAAATACGGGATGAATGAGAAATATCAGAAAGTAAAACAAAAAAGCCTATCAAGTTGAATAGACATTGGTACATTAGAAAATGAAACACACAGGATAGGACAAATAGAAAAGCTGATAGATACCTCAATATAGATGATACTGTGCAAGCTCTAGAAGATCTCTTGAAATAAGCACAATACTGAAGACGAACAGAAAAGCACAACTATGGTTAAACGGGGAATGCTCTACTCTAAGAAAGGCGGTATTAGAAACATTACACAAACTATGAGGTAACTATAAGAAAATCTTAAAACAAAAGAAGAGAGCATTCTGGAAAGAAGAAGGCAAAAAATTAGAACCTCTTCGAAATATTTACAAAATAATAACAAAAAGAATAAAATATAAAATTGATGAAAAGCTTCCAGAAACGCAACTATATTTTAGAAAGAGAAGATCACAACTGCAAATGAAACACTATTAAAAAGCGCATGGAAAGTCCTCGAAAAGAAAGGAAAATTTTTTTAGTGTGCACCGACTTCACAAAAGCATTCGACTACATAAATAGATCACTAGTGGTAGAGGAACTAGAAGAAGCCTTAACAAAGAGCACAAATATAACCTCAATACTACAGTGGAACAAAGTAATAATTTCAGACATCTTGGCGTCAGAACAAATATTACAAACAAATGGGGTACTTTAAGGGGACCCGCCATGCCCCGCCACTCTTCATCATAGCAGCGGAAGAAATAGGGAAAATATCACAAAGAGAAGGTAAAATCTCAAGCGCCTACGCTGATGATGCTGTCATAGGGTAAAACGTAATAAAACTACATGAAACAGTAAACGTCCTGGAAGAATGGTGCTTCAATTACGATTTCGAAATAAATATAGAAAAAATCCGAAATGATAGTACTAAGAAATAGTGGCAAGGCACCCGCAACAGCAGAAAAATATTCATAGAGAGGAAGAAGCTAAACATAGTAACAGACTTCAAATATCTAAATGTCAGCATACAAACAAGCGCCAAATGCGTCACCAAACACATAACAGACAAAACCCCCTAAGCAATAATGGCTATGTATGACATGCCACATCAAACAACAGCCTAGAGACAGCCATGGCAATATTCAAAGCAAAAATGATACCAACGGCATAGATATAATTTGGCCATACCTAACAGCAAAATATTTAGCTACATTAGAAAGGATCAAGGCAATATCCATTAAACATTTGATTGGAGTGCCAAAGACTTCGAGGTCCAGGCTGGTATACCTCCACGCAAGAGAAGCCTATTTCATTAAGGACATAAGACAACTGCTACTACCAAACAGCAAAGCATCAAATGCAGCCCTAGCATCACTGACCAAAATGAAAGAGGAAATGCATCCACAATTCTACGCTACAGGGGCCATGGTTGATCGATCCTTGACAGCAGCGATCTTCGAAGTGAGGCACGTATGTAACAGATTGGCGATACATGGGTTTCATTATTTCACCTGTAAGAGCTCAGACAACCAGCAGCCAAATATCACGTGTGAGTGTACACTAAACGGACAAAAATGTGGAAGATACCATCTGGAACTGTGTACCAAAAGAACAAAGTCAATAATGGAGTATGCAAACATGTAAATTCAACTGTATATGGCCAACTGGCTGCAATTCTTATTTTATTAAATCCTCCAATAAGCGTTACAAATGCAAGAATATTAATAATAAATTATTAACTGATAGCTAACAGACAGGGATGCTTATGTATGAAAATAAATATGCGTAAATATTTTATTGTTATTTAATACGGTAATTTGCAGTAAGTGAAGCATAACGTAGTATAAAAATTCTCAACGCCACTGGATATGCAAGATATCCTTGCCATATCAATATATCAGGCACAACAAATCCTTCCCTTTATAATGTGATCCAACGCTTCTCTCTCAAGCTATTCTAGAAAACAAAAAATGACAGAAAAAATATACTACAGAATATGTAGAGACAAGAAAGAGAACCAGAGGCTTTTTATTGGACTTTCGCGTTACACAGGTGCTCCACTTACCGAATGTACTGTCCACAAACGCAGAGTAAGTCTCTGAAAGGAATGTGCCACTCTTACTCAGTGGGACAAGGATAGCGAATGTGTGAGATAGAGAACGCGTGCTACACAAGGAGCAGAACATGCGCCCTATTCACTCTGTACACTAAAACCGAGAAGATTCATTCACAAAAGTAGAAGCCTCAGAATGTTTTTGAATGGTCTGTAACTGCACTGGCATAGGGTGTCATAAACCTATCCAGGGAGGGTGTGGGAACCTTCTGCAATCCCCCTACGTCTCAGGCCCCGGAGACTTTCCCTCTGTGGTATACTGTACTATTTATAGATTACACATTCAAAAAACTGATGCATTTCAGAGAATATATATTTTGAATCACGTTATATGGAACACTGGAATTTGATTCTGCTAAATTAAACTTCAATCATATATATGTACCTCGTATTTAACAACGACAGCAAAACTTTGGTTAATTAATGCGTTTAAATTATGAAGCCCACCCAACTTTAGATAGGATAGCTCATTGTTTTAGGCTAATAATGCGATAAGAAAACCATTTGTAAGTGGATAGAGAAGGTAGTGTATTGTGACCAAAGCTTCCTTGAGGTTCTTAAATTTAAAAAAAAAATCAGAAAAACGTCATTGTGTATATATGTGTGTGAACAGCATAAATAAAAGATTAAAATTCTGTTATTCTAAGCTTCTCCTCCTAGGATGTAACACGAATGTTTTTTTTCTTTCTTTTGGAAAATCCGCCACCCCTAACTATCCTATACATTGAAAATTTCTTTTATCGAAAAATGTGATATTCTCAAAAATTGCCCTGACAATTTTAATTTAATATTATATGTTTGAAATATTTTCATGACAAATGAAATGAAATTCTTGAACTTTCTGGGAATGTCTCTGATATCCTCTTCATTATGCATACCTGGCAAACCTTAAAAAATGGAGAAAACGTTGCCGCACAAAATGTTATAAGTTAGTTCTCGTTAAAGCATGTAGTTTATTCCAGTAATCTTTGAGGGAGATGACGATTTTCGAGATACTTCCTGTTAGTAATTTCAATTTTCCAGTGCTTATACTTTCATAAAATAGAAAGTCATTATTCGTTTTTTTATGTTTTAGAAATGTAGATATAATGGAATGTCAAAGAAGTCACACAATGATCAGTCCTCAAAAGATTTTATTATCATTTAAGTATGCTATATTCCCCTATGTCCTTTGTACCTGTAGGAAATATGTATTATAATTATTTTTGCGAACGATTACGTCAGTTAACATGAAGCTGGTAGAAGACAAACCGCTTTTAAGAAAAATTTGTACAAGAGTCAATGGAGAAGGGCTTTTATTTATTAATTTTATTTATTACTCAAAGTGAAATGTTGTAAATGGAAATGTGTGTACATATCAGGCATCAAAATATTCAGCTCTGAAGTACAGCCTATTTAGAATTCCCAAAACATTTGTGCCTCAAACAAAACTGGAAGATGCGCATTGTAGAATTGTTATAGATAAATTATGATTATTATAATATTTTCTCACACTTTTAGACAAGTGTAATCCTCTCTGGAGCAATTGAAATGCTTCTATGATATTTCAGATGCATGTCGCTTCATAAAATGCTTTAAAGCACGTAACGATGCACAGGGATTGTCACATTCTGCTCACATTTCTCCCAAATCATTGCGACTAACAGGCGTACCACAATTGGAGAAATTAAACCCAAACTCAAAATTACAATCCTAATCACTATTCGTTGTTAGAGAGCAGTCAAATAATGAAAACTGCATATCTAAAGGCAAGCGACTGATTCTATCGAAGCCATAGCGTCTGGAAAGCCGGGGATAGTAAAAGGCCTGACACACGGTTTAGTGACGTCACGTTAGTAGTAGTAATTTTTAATTTTTGTACCAAATGACTATATGTTTGCAGTGAAGAAATAACACAGTTATTTATACCAGTAAATATACAATCAAAATATAAAATTCACACAAAATATACACTTCAACAACAGTAATAAGTAGAGGCGGGAGGCGTGTGCGTTAGGCATACTGCACACGGACTGTACTGTTATCGCTTACAAATGTAAACAAAGGCAGGTATGTATACCCTGATTATGAAAACCACCTCACTGCGAGAAGAAACAAATCAGTCGTGACCTTGCATCTGCATACACTTACAAACGCAATGCTTCACTTGTTCGCAGAGTACTACGTTACGTCGTTTTCGATGTCTGCAAATTTCATGGCTGTACTAACTTACATGCGAACGCACATGTCTCCGGCCTTTAATAATAAGAAAAGCTTAGGTGAAATGAGATGCACTGTCTACCCACCACAAGAAGGCAAGAGAGGAATGAAGAGGAGAGGGGTTCGAACTGTTTATCTGCCCTGCTAGTGGATCTGTTTACTAGGAAATAAGTGTATGAGAGTGCCTGGGTCACCCTTGCTGCTAGATCTAATGCTTGTTGCAGTAACTGCAGTAATCGCTATTATGTATGGGTGAGTTATGTGACAACACTTGCGCAATTGTAAACGAACCTATTACCCCTGTCATACTCAGAAGACGAGCATAGGGGACAGTGAAAGTGATTACGTTACACATTTCTTGACTTCTTGTGCTGGGCAGATAGTAAGCGTCTAGGTGGGGTAGTGTGCAGCACGTGGGAGAATCACAGTGCCGTTGTCTTGTATTTGCATAATGCGCTTTGTTGTTTATGATGATGATGATGATGATGATGATGATGATCATAATAATAATAATAATAATAATAATAATAATAATAATAATAATAATAATAATAATAATAATAATAATAATAATAATAATAATAATAATAATAATAATAATAATAATAATAATAATAATAATAATAATAATAATAATAATAATAATAATAATAATAATAATAATAATAATAATAATAATAATAATAATAATAATAATAATAATAATAATAATAATAATAATAATAATAATAATAATAATAATAATAATAATAATAATAATAATAATAATAATAATAATAATAATAATAATAATAATAATAATAATAATAATAATAATAATAATAATAATAATAATAATAATAATAATAATAATAATAATAATAATAATAATAATAATAATAATAATAATAATAATAATAATAATAATAATAATAATAATAATAATAATAATAATAATAATAATAATAATAATAATAATAATAATAACCCATGGCACGACAGCCCTTAAAGGGCCAAGGCCTACCAACGCGACTGCCGGCCTCACGCCCACTTACGCACGGCAGAGGTGGACGATACGGGGAGGAGATGTGGTCAGCATCTCGGCATCCCCCAGCCGGAGTGTTGGTTTCCTTGACCAGGGCCACTGACCTAGCGTAAGCTCCTCACTTTCCTCACGATGCTGAGTGGGCACCGGTCCTATATCCGGGACCTAAAATCCACATCCCATGGGTGGGATCGAACCCGGACCGCATTCCATTGCTAGGGACCAAGGCAAACTGCCTTAGACCGCTACGCCACGACGCAGGACTGTTGTTTATGATATTTGTAAAATAATTTCCGAATATGTTCCCCGAAATATGATAGATCTTCCACCCGTTGGCCATTGTATCTACATCATATGTAACGCCTGTCACTAAAATAAACAACATTTTCCTCAATTTTCATTTCTATAATATTCATAAAATTAGCTCTGATTCCTGCATTTTGAAATTCGGAGGAGATCAATATCTGCAATTAGAGATATGAAAACTGTTGTAAGTATTGGAAAATTAGATAAATCACAAGGAATATCGCCAAAATGTTTCACTCCACATAAACAAAAATGTATGAGGCATATTGTGAGTTTTACGATATATATATATATATATATATATATATATATATTGATAAGTAAGAATTTGTATATTCCTTACGATGTCCGAGTTATGCAAAAGTCATCCAGAATAAAGAGGGCCTCTGAACACATTCCCAGAAGATTCAACAGATACAGAATGAGTCAAAAAACACCGACAACGCATAGTACGTTGCGCAGGGCAGCAGATTTATCATTTTTTAAGAATGTCCCTATTTCCGGAAACGCACGGTTTGGATGCTGTAGAACTTCATTTAGAGAACTGGTGTCCTAAGTGCATGTTTGAGCGGACGAAAATCCACGTGCGCAGAACGTTCGAAATTACCAATAAACATTTAATATCAAACTATGGGCTGGAATAGTTTCTGACCATATCATTGGTTCGAATCTACTCCCTAAGAGACTAACAGGACTGATCTACCTCGCATTCCTTAGAGATATTTTGTCTATACCCTATTGTACGACGTCCCACTACATATTCGGCGAGTAATGTGCTGGCAACACGATGGAGCAGCAGCACACTTTGAGGGAAGTGCGCGGAATCACATCAACTACATACCCCAATCAATGGATTGGTAGAGGGTGAGCAGTTCCATGGCATCACTGGATTATATTCTGTGAGGTAGTAAGAAAACCACAGTGTACCTTACTCCGGTAACGTCAGAGGAGGACCTCATTGTATGAGTAAATGGAGCAACTGCCATTCTTTCAGGTCAACCACACCTTTTGCAACATGCACGTGAAGCTCAGCGCCACCGATGTAGGCTTTGCATTGAGGTAGGAGGTACCCAGTTTGAACCCCGTTTGTAATGTTAAAATACCTTGTGCTGTATAGCGTTTGTTCGTTGTACTGATGAATGAGGAACGGACACTTTGATGGTTTAATGTGCCCAAACCGTGTGTTTCTACTTGGAAATTGATCTGTTTGTAGTCCTGCACAACATACTGAATGTTTTCGGTGTCTTTTCTAAAATTTTAGTTGTCTTGAAAATATCTGAAGCATATGCTATTTTGATCAAAATCATTTGAGACATTCAAGAAAATAAGTTTTGAAAAAATATTTCATGCAAACAATTTGTAATGGGAGAATTTTCTAAAAATTCGTCGAGTCGTATCCTTGGAGGATGTTCGACTTAAGTACAAAGTTTGGTTTAACAGACTCTTCGTTTTAGCTATGCTGTTCACACACACATACACACACATGGACTTTCTTCTAAAATTGCTTTTTCTTGCATTCAGGGGCTCTGGCCGTGCCGTGGCTGAGTGGTTAGAGCAGTGGACTCTCACCAAAGCGGCCCGGGTTCGATCCCAGGCGACCGCATGTGAGATTTGTGGTGGACAAAACGGCTGCTTCGGGGCGGGTTACCCAGGTTTCCCCCGTCATCTCATTCCACCGATGGTCCATCTTGGTTTCCTGTATCATCAGCGTCAACGCCTGCGGTGCCGCATCTAGTGCGGTGTCCTTGAATACTACAAAAACGTCAATGGCTCCAAAAAAGTGTAGTTTCGGTGAATACCTCCCTACTTACTTTACGCAGTGCAGATAATAAAAATATCTGTAATAAAGATTGGAATTTGAGATAATTGTTTACTGCCAAGCCTCAAAAGCGAACCTCCTTGACGATTCCAAACGTGGAACGTATAAGTATACCCTTGCCTCAGGCGCAAGGCATGACGAGAACAACAACATTCAGTTTTAGGTACTTTAACTCAAGATATACAATCTAATGGGTTGGCCTATAAGCCCTGTTCTTTAAGTGAACGTTTTGCGTGGAAAACAAAATGTTCTGTCTATGCACTGTGTGCTCTACAACACTGTGTGTTTGGTTTTTGTATGCTTATATACGCGTGTTGCTTGTTCTTTTTAGATCAATAAACTGCAGTATCGATTCGAAAACAAAGAGTATTTTCTACACCTGCTTTTTCCACTTTTAGAAACGGCAAAGCCACAGAGGTTGCATCTTCTATCTCTAAAAGTATGGCGGTTCATTGCAAAATTACTTTTTAAAATATATTGATTTCTTTTTAGTTTTAGTTTAGTTTTAGTTTTGATGGAGATTAATTATTTCTTCATACTAGCCGTATATAGGCTAACGGTTTTGAAAGATAGAGTTGACATGAAAAATTCAATGCCACTTCCGGGACTTGAAACACGGATCTTCCGTTCTCCGTCCAGTTGCTCTTACCCGTTTAGCTACCATGGCCAACTTGCCGTCATGACATTAAATTCTCCATCTGACTCGTAAATGTCCCCGGTAAACCACTAGGGGCTCTCCCAATTGAGATTTACCATTTATTTATTTATTTATTTATTTATTTATTTATTTATTTATTTATTTATTTATTTATTTATTTATTTATTTATTTATTTATTTATTTATTTTTTGTAATTTACGTCCTCCAACGTTGTCATATCGGACGGTGGATGAAATGGGTGCAATGATGCTCAAATGAGTCCAGGGGCCATGGAGCTTAGAGTTACCCGACATTCATCTTGAAGGATAAGGGAAAACCCTGGAAAAGACCTTATCCAGGTAACTCGCCCTGACCGAGATTCGAACTCGGGACCTCTTAAACGTGGGGCAGACATCCTACCGTCTACGCTACCGAGGCGGGCTCACCGTTTGTGGAGACTCAAGTACTTACAATAGTAAGTCGCCAGCAACGGTGTCAATGAAAAGTGTAGTGTTTAACGCGCGCTTTTACTACATACGGCACCGCAGGCGATGACACTGATGATACATGAGATGAAGATGGAGCATCGGTGGAATGAGATGGCGGGCGAAGCCGGAGATCCCTGAGAAAACCCGCCCCAACGCCGTGTTGTCCACCACAAATCTCACTTTGCGGTCGCCTGGGATCGAACCTGGGCCGCCTGGGTAAGAGCCAAGCGGTCTAACCGCTGAGCCACGGCTCGGCCCAGAAACGGTGTATCTCGAATACGAGAGCCCCTAGTGATTTACCGCTTAGCCATTTACCGGCACTTAGCCATGGTAGCTCAATGGGTAAGAGCGACTGGCCGGAGGCCGGGAGATCCATGGTTGAAGTCCCGGCCGTGGCATTAAATTTTTCATGTTGACTCAATCTTTTATGTTGATTTGTTATTTGCACCTATGTGGATACTTTATTTAGAACAGGAACGTCTTTTGCAGGAAGCAATATTATGAATACGTTGCATGTATTTTTCGTTAGTTCACTACATCTTTTCTGTTTTGACCTGATATTGTAAACCACGCCTAAGCGGAATGCTCACTCCATACAGACCGATTTCTGCACTTTTGTCCAGGTGTGTGTAATAGGAGACTAGGATGCCATGGCGGTGCCCAGGCCTTGGGCAAGTAAGTACTGTCTGTCGACCAGAAGAAGGCAAGGCAGAAGAATGAGTACGTAATCACTTTTGCCGTGTTTATACTCGCCTTCCGGATATGATAAGGATTATACGAGTAGGTTCATGTAAAATACACAGTGCTGTCCATAACTCACCCATACATAACACCTATCACTGCAATTACTGAAACGAGCATTAGATCTGGCAGCATGAAACACTCACATGTACACTCATACACCCATTTCGTTGAAAACATATTTACTACCAGAGCAGATAAACAGTTCAAACCCCTCTCCCTCTTCAGGTGCCGCGTGCCTTCTTCTGGTGGGCGGATGCTATTACGTCAGAAGCATAAGCTTTTCACTTTCAATTTCAGCAATTCAAGCATTCAATATTTCTATCCATAAGGATATAATTAAGGGAAATCAACTTCGAAGAACTTAACATGCATTAATAAGTGTATATACACATTTACTAAATATACGATTTAAAAGTCTAGCTTATGTATCCGAAAAAGAGAACATTTAAGCTAAAGAATTTTCACTAGCTTTTGTTGCTCATGTGCGCCACATGATATATAAAGATGTGGGACAATTTAATTCATAAATAGCCCATTTGGATTCAGTCTGTTCCTAATAATAAATTAAGTTTTTAAAATATACATCTTATTCTGTGATTAATAGATTATGAAAAATAAAATTAACCAAATTCTCTATTTAACGATAGTTTTAAAAAGCGTATAAAGCTGATGTTAAGTAGATTGATCACCTGAGAAGGAAACTGTTCGAATCAAATGACTTGAATAACTTTAGCTGTAGCCGTAAGGGTTTTCCCAAACTCAATCATTAACGGGCTTATAGTTATAACTATTGTGATACCTTACGTTGAACAATTACGCATTATTATCAACATATATTGTAAAATAACACACTAATCTGTCATAACAGTATATTCGCAATGAAATGTATGGAACTTACCAGAGAATGTGCCATATTGGACGTGGCTATTGAAGGAGATGTTAAGCTGCCTGAGGTCTCTAAAGATGCACAATCATTATATATACGTCGCAAAGACGTGGGTCTTCAGGAGGGGGTGGGAGGTCTGGGAAGCACTGGCACTTCACGAGTGTTTGTTTTGTTGGGTGACTCTTGAAGTGGTCTTCAAAAGGTTTGGAGAATGTACAGCCCCGTCCAAAACTTTCCAGGTGCTTTAATAGACAGTTCAATTAGAAAAATGATTGCCAAATTGGGGTAAATTTAAACAGCCTGTAGCTTCCCAAATGAAAACCGTTGTGCAGTGTTTGAATGGATGAAAATTCAAAGTACGGTGTTATTAGTGTAGGAAAAGTAAAATCATTGAGAAACCTCTCAGTTGCCAAATAGCAGTTAATATCACTTACTATGAAAGTATTTAATTAGTTTAAAGCACAGTAGACATTCAACTATTCAAACACCAAATTTTAGGTATTCTAGTATACTTTTTGAACATATGACGTGCAGAAATTATTCATGCAATGACAAAAAGCACCTTTGTACATATTCATTTTATAGCAGATGAAGCCTATAACTGTGCTTGTTTGCAAATATGGCTTCTTGGGAGATCGACTGTGTCAGTCTTGTAACTAAATGTTGAGGATTCGGTCGCTTCCTGAATTGTGATTAGTGATAGTTTTTCCTTATCATTGGGAGGTCTTAGCATTTAAGCTTCCCAAAAATTGGAGTCCGTTTTTGTAAATGAGTATTTTCTACTTTCAGAACGACATCGCTCAATAGTTATGAAGTTACCCAAACTTTGTCAGCAAGAACTCACGCAAAGGGAGCTGCAACTTCCCCCTTTAAATTGATTGGACCAAAATAGAACATTAAGAGTGACGACACATAACACGATGATGGTTACTTATGGTGTGAAATTAAAATGAGCGAAGCAGATATAAGTAATAGAAGAAATGAATGCACAATGACACAATTGAGGATATTAGATGACAGAATTAACACAGTAAACGAACATTGGTAAGTTTGGAAGAATGGGTGAATATAGAATAATATAAAATTTTGCTGTTATCTTCAGGGAGAGCAGCCAATTGTTAAGAATGACAATTTTTCTCAAATGTGACATATCTAGTGCGAAATGCTCACAAGGACTTATACTCTTGTATCTTAATTTTTCAATACTTCTGAAACATTTTACAATGTGGAAAATACGATAAAGTGCAAAAATGATAAAAATTGCAAAGCTTGTGCCAAAATACTATATAAATGGGAAATGTGTGCACTTCGGTTACTCGTATGGATACGTACAGTCAGTCTGAAAAATTCAATGCCTTAGCCGGGATTTGAATCAGAACCTTCCGGTTTCGTTTGGTTCTTAGAAGATCTCATAGTGGTTTGCCGGGAAAAACATGAGTCAGTTGGAGAATTTAATGTCATGGTGGCATGTTGCCATGGTAGCTCAATGGTTAAGAGCTACAGGATGGAGACCGGAAGATCCGTGGTTCAAACCCCGGTTATGGCATTGAATTTTTTAGCCTTATTTTATGTATTCATAGGTTGCCCTACACACTGCTGGGGTAGAAAAGCAATTTTCATGGATTCCTTTTTCTTATAAAAAGCAAAATGAAAACATGTTCGTGTAGGGTTTGCTGTTGGTAGAGCAATTTCATGAAAGGAAATGCAAAGAAAACCTCTCTCTCTCTCTCTCTCTCTCTCTCTCTCTCTCTCTGGCTCACTCTCCCTCCCTCCCTCTCTCTCTCACACACATATAATTTGAAAACATTTAGATTCTTTTATCGCAGACCAGGTATTGCCAGTAGATTTGAAAGATATACGAAAGTGAAAGGTTACAAAAAATCTACTTTTTTCATTCCCAACGGGCACTAGTCATACAGAAAAAGAAATGTATCTGTCTGCAAATGCTCTTAACCGTTAAACTCAAATACCGAAAGCAGTGCTTGAGGCGTTCTGCAATTTATTTGAATCTTGTTAGCAAACACAGATGCTGAAAAATATTTCAGTAATTTAGTTTTAATTTATTTTAATTATTGTAAAAGATGAACCGTAATGACTCAACCAAATGTTGAGGTATGTCCTTGTTTCATTCAATTTTTGAATTAGTTTTGTCAATTTTATTTTTATTATTCTGGTTTTGCCTCAGAATTTCTCAATTTTCTGTATTATGCTTGAGCTGGTATGAATTCTATTTCTTTTTTTCTATTATGACCTATTATTATCATTATTAGTGATAAGAAATGCGCGTATTACATTTTGAATTTTTATGTTACTATTAATTCCTCAGAAATTAAATTTTACCCTTATATTAACATTATGTCGAAAGAAATTACCTACTTATTCAAAATGCTATAAAATACTAAATTGTAGATATATAAACGCTTTAACATAATAAATGTCTTTCTCATATTACTTCTTTGAGGAATTTGAGGAGCTGCAGTAGGCAGCGAATCCCGATCAAAGAATATCATATTTCAGGTTGGGGTTGTCGAGATGCTGACATCATCTCTGAGAAGCGTGTGTGGGCGTGAGGCCGACAGTCGCTTTGGCAGACCAGGAGTTACTCGAGCTGTTACCCGTGGATTACTTTTATCACTTATAGTTTCTTAGTTGTGTGAAAACTGATGAAAATGAAGTTAACTTGTTTTATAGAAAATTAGGTACACCTATAAATGTTTTTATCAATTCAATATTTCAAACATTCGAGCCTTTAAAGCAAATAATTGAAAAATATTCGAGAAAATGAATATTAGCAAATGTATCACATACGAAGTAGTTTTCTTATAACTGACCTGTATATTTAAAAGTGTCTGACATAATAAGAAGTAAGATCTGTCTATCAACAACTTTAGCCTATATACGTCTAGTGTGAAGAAATGATTAATTTCCATCAATTAACTAAAATAATAAGAGTTAAATGATGAAGCCTGGGACTCAAGTACTTACAATAGTAAGTCGCCACAAACGGTGCATCTCGAATGCGAGAGCCCCTAGTGGTCTACCAGGAAATATATGAGTCAAATGGAGAATTTAGTGTCAGGACGGCACGTTGGCCATCGTAGCTCAATGGGTTAGAGCGACTGGACGGAAACCAGGAGATCCGTGATTCAAATCCCGGCCATGGCATTGAATTCTTCATGTTGACTATCTCCCCGTAGGGGAGGGTATCCGTTCCCTTCAGCTGCCGAAGTGCGGGCGCTGCGGACCCTTAGCACTCGTGGTACCTCTGACGTTACTAGAGGAACCTCGGGCCGAACATACCGAGCCCCTCCCGTAGGGGAGTTGTTCCGATTGGGTTGGACTCGAGGGGGCAGTGTGTTCCCGATACCCGTGGGAATCGGGTACGTCTAAGGACGGGGTAGAGGGAAGCCATTAATTCTCCCGGGTACTAGCCTGCAAAGCTAGTAGAAGGTGTGCTAGATCACCAGGCGGCCCCACCGAGGTCATATCGGTAGTCTTCACCTTTGGTGTTGGCGCGCGTAAGTGGCGTATCCACTTCCATCCCGTCTTGTGTCCAAGGCCCAGATGGGCGGGGGCTTGTTAGCAACCCAGGTCTTGTCCTGTGGAAAGCCACACGGAGGACGCCGAGCGCCCTTTGGGACAGCTCGGATAACTCCCTGGTTGAAAAGGCCCGGGTCTTGTTCCTACGGGTTCAAGACTAATGGGAGTAGAACCTCTGGGCTCACCTGTTGACTCTATCTATCAACAACATTAGCCTATATACGGCTAGTGTGAAGAAATGATTAATTTCCATCAATTAACTAAAATAATAAGAGTTAAATGATGAAGCCTGGGGCTCAAGTACTTACGATAGTAAGTCGCCACAAACAGTGTATCTCGAATGCAAGAGTCCCTAGTGGTCTACCAGGAAATATATGAGTCAAATGGAGAATTTAGTGTCAGGACGGCACGTTGGCCATAGTAGCTCAATGGGTTAGAGCGACTGGACGGAAACCAGGATATTCCTGGTTCAAATTCCGGCCATGGCATTGAATTTTTTATGTTGACCCTATCTATGAACAACATTAGCCTATATACGGCTAGTGTGAAGAAATGATTAATTTCCATCAATTAACTAAAAAAAAAAAAATCTGTTAATTTTGGTGTTTTGGAAAATTTATTGGACGTCTTTGGTCTGGCAATGCTGTTTACAGGAAGTCATGGCTAGTGTTGCGTACATTACGAGCATATAACTGTCTTCAGTTGTTAATAAAGAATCACAAACTAGAGATAACAAAGTTTGAACACTACTGGAAACAAGATTATACAGCCGCTGCTGCAGCTCGAATAAGTGAAGTAGAAGGAGAAGGTGTCGTCGTTAGTGAGCGTGTGGCACAACGATGGTTCCAACATTTCAACAATAGAGACGAAAATACTAAAGAATTACCACGTTCCCGAAGACCGTAAGTATGGAATACTGAGATTTTGAGAGAAAATCTGCAAAAAGTACCCGTAGGCTTTCAGAAGAACTTGATGCATGCCATACATTGCCACATAAAGACATTGTAGAATCATACAGAAGCTGTAGATCTCTACCTCATGAACTGACACCTCAATGGGCTGAACGTAGATTGGATCTTATCCGTAACCACAGGGAAGATAGATTTGTCCTCATAGTTGTCACTTGTGATGAAAAATGGGTATATTACCAAAATCCTGATGCCTCGAAACAATTACTTGATTTCCGTCAAGCTGCCAAAGTCATCGCTAAAATAAAACAATTCGGTTGCAAAATAATGTTGTGTGTCTGGTAGAATTTTGAAGGTGTGATTCACTGAGAGTTTGTTCCAAACGGGCAGAAGAAATATGCGGATCCTTATTCTCATCAACTGGAACAAGTTCATGGAATTTTGAGACGGAGATACCGAACATTAGTTAACCGAAATAGAGTTATATTGCAAGAGGTCAATGCGACACCCCATCTCCACAAACAACCATGGAAATAATTGAGGAATTGGGAGGAATCGAACTGCTACCACACCCCAGCATACAGCTCTGAGCCCGCCTTGATAGCGTAAATGGTAGCGTGTCTGCCTCACGTTCAAGAGGTCCCGAGTTCGAATCTCGGTCAGGGTGAGTTACCTGGATAAGGTTTTCTCCGGGGTTTTCCCTTATCCTGATAGACGAATGTCGGGTAACTCTAAGCTCCATGGACCCCGGATTCATTTGAGTACCATTTCAGCCATTTAATTTCTCGTCCGATATGACCTATCGTTGGAGGACGTAAATTGCAACAAAAAAAATTACAGCCCTGATCTCGTGCCATCAATTTATCATCTTTTTCGATCCATGGTACATATTCTACGTGTAAGAAATTTTGACAACATTGAACAAATGCAAGTGGATATCACCGAATTCTTCCCATCAAAAACCAGAGACTGGTACCATCGTTGGATAATAAATCTCGCTGAACGATGGCTCCAGACCATAGAATCAAATATTCTATACTTTGAAAATTAGTTAATTGCTTGTCTGAACACATTTTATGTACTTGTGGAAACGTAGAGTCAGACTAAAATATTCAATGCCATAGCCGGGATTTGAACCACGGATCTTCTGGTTTTCATCCAGGCGCTCTTCCATTGAGCTACTATGGCCAACGTGCCGATATGATATTAAATTCTCCAACTGACTCGTATTTTCCCGGTAAACCACTTAGGAGTTCTCATAAACACATGAGACAACTACCTTAATGGTGACTTACAACATGTAAGTACTTTAAGGCCCGGGCTTTATAGTTAACCAATATTAGGTCAATTAATGGAAATTAATTGTTCTTTCACACTGGCCGTGTGTAGGCTAAATTGTGGAACAATTAATTTCCATTAATTGACCTAATAGTGGTTAACTATAAAGCCCGGGCCTTAAAGTACTTACATGCTGTAAGTCACCATTAAGGTAGTTGCCTCATGTGTTTATGAGAACTCCTAAGTGGTTTACCGGGAAAATACGAGTCAGTTGGAGAATTTAATGTCATATCGGAACGTTGGTCATAGTAGCACAATGGTAGAGCGGCTGGACGGAAACCAGGAGATCCGTGGTTCAAATCCCAGCTATAGTATTGCATTTTTTCAGTCTGACTATACGTTTCCACAATTTAGCCTACACACGGCCAGTGTGAAAGAACAATTAATTTCCACATTTTATGTACTTTTTTTTTTTTTTTTTAAATGCGATATTACTTAAGAGACAGTATCCATATCAAAGAGATTTGCACTTAAATCCTTTATAAACTTTTTCGATATGTTAATTTTCTATAGCTAGATTGTAATCTTTTGAAAAGTATTCGAATTAGAATTATTCATGAAACTTAACTTTAGGTAAGTTTTAAAAGTCCTTTCATGGTTACCAAACATTCCATCTGATGCATTCTCTATAGTTGTCCAGGAGAACATAATGTGTGTTGTCACTTTAATGAAATACATGTTCATTTTTTAAAAAAGAAAGGAAGAAGATAAAAACTGATGTGTTACATTCGCACGGCTTTCTCTACCCATTAACGGCGCGGCTACACAAATATTATGTTTCTATTCACTTCATAATAATTGAGATTGAAAATTAAGCACTGCTTCTATGACTTCTTACGACACAAGTGGATTTCAATGGTATACTAAACACTTACAGAGTATTGATTAACTTAAAGCCGATATTAATTGATATCTCCAAACGGCTAATGCCAGACAAATGAACAGCGCCTTTAAGGAATTCAGGTTGTAACGAAATAAGTTTTTCTATCTCTTCCCTACTATCTAAGCTTTGTCTACGGTTTACCTGTTAGGTGAATTACGATTAGGATTACGGTACGGAGGGGATTTGGCACTGATGTTTGAGGTTCTACCCCCATTAGTCCCGGACCCGTAGGACCGGAACCCGGGCCTCCTGGGTTCTTTTCCATAGGACAGTACCTATTTTATAAACTACCCCACCCCGCTACACACGGCAGCAGGATGGAAGTGGATACGCCACTTACGCGCCAATCCAAATGGACCAGGTACCAAATAACCTCGGTAGGGCCTCCGGTGACCTAGCACACCAGCTACTAGCTCTGCAGGCTAGCACCCGGGACTTATTAGGCAACCCTCTACCCCCTCGGGATGGCCGCAGTCTGGCCGGAGGTACCCAATTTCCCGTGGGTGTCGGAAACGCACTGCCCCCTCGAGTCCAACCCAATCTGAACAACTCCCACTCAGGGAGGGGCTGGAAATTTCGGCCCAAGGTTCCTCTAGTAACGTCAGAGGTACCACGAGTGCTAAGGGTACACTTTACTTATAATTATAATGGAGATGAAGTGGAGGGACAGTAAATTCGAGTCATGTAACTAACCTATCCAGCATTCGCTTGGCATCCCGGGAAATCCCCCGAAGGTCCACCTAGGGAACCGAACCCAGGTCTCCTGAATGCGGGCCACAGACGAACAACCTGAGCTATCCCGGTCGGTTACCTGATATGTAAGGCTATACATATATACTGTTATACTTGTTAAACAAACATCCAAAATATTTGGCAATTAAATGAAAGTCGTTAGAGCCATTTCTGAGAAAATCTAAAATATCGATACATTTTCCATCCAATGTGTAGTTTGGTGTGCGATACGTATTTTCCTTAAAATCTCAGTGTCTCATCTTCGAAAAATACAAAACTTTGACATCAGGTTTGGCATTTATTCAGTTTTTGGTTTTTGAGTTATTCTGTTATCAGGCATATGCTTTTCTTTCTTTCTAAAAATACTTGTTTGTTCAAACATTTCAAACATATATTTCTGTAAAAAAAATCTAATTATTTGTTGTAATACAAAACTAGTCTACTAGTTTCTTGGCAAATAAATTAATAATACGATTCCACGTTCTTATTGAATTGTGAAAACAAAATCCGCAGATGACATTGTTACTGGGAAGAAAGACTGGCGAGAAACATGGGATTAGTTTGTAAATTTTCAATCAGTGGAGACAATATTAACCGGGAAATCCGTGGTTCAAATCCCGGCTATGACATTGAATTTTTCAGTCTAGCACTACTCATCCAAATGTTAGCCTACCCACGGTTAGTGTGGAAGAAATTATTAATTTCCACAATATTAACCGTTTAAACCGTGCTGAAGGACATTAAATATGAATAAGGTGGACAACGTAAATATATTATCAATCTTAAAGTGCATCTTCGGTTAAAATGTCATAGCAACATTTTGTTGGTTGAAGTTTAATATTTAATGTACAGATAAACAGTACGAAAAACGTACTTTGTCGTTATCCCTGTACATATCAATATGGTTCAGTAGGTCTGTAGGTGTATATTCCTCAATCAGTCGTGTACTAAGGAGCGTAAAGTAGGCCTCAGGATGTCTTATGTTCTTCAGCCTCAAGGTTACGTGTCACAGTAACTATTTACTTGAGATGAGATGATTTCCACTACTATAGCGTCACTAATTTCCTGAGATGCACGCAATTCGTCATGTGACGTCACTAAAGGAGCACATCAATCAACTTGTAGCATCGGAAACGTGACAGAGCTTGTTTATGAGGTTTTTCCAAGGCACCAGAGTCATGTCATGCATGAGAATTTCACAGCGTATTGTTTGGAAGATCTCACTGCTGTTGGATACTTCCTGAATGGAAGGTTTGCTAATGAACGCTTCAGTGTGAAAATGGCCGCGCAATGGTTCTCGAACAGTGAAGTACTTAAATGAAGGCTTTGATGCGAGTTCTTGCCTGTTTTACCTGACCTTCAATGGCAGTGATATCGCATTGTGATGACCTCACCCTCTCAAGCACCACTGGATTGTTTATTTCACTCGGCGCTATTCGGGGAGTCGTCCAGTCTCGAACCAATTAAATACATGCATTTGCAGAGGCTTTTCATTTACACATAGTAGCTTGACACGAAGGTAAACAATTTTGGCTTAAATCATATTTTAATTTTTCTTCGCTTACAATTCTTTTTCTTCTACTTCTCTGTGGATTCATCATTACTGTCATCCTCGTCACTGCTCTCCAATCCATTGTCTTCAGTTAAAATTCTTGCAGTTCTTTCTTTCGTTAGTGCATCATACTCCTGTTCTATTTCATTCACGTGATAGCATACCCTTCTCCATTCCATCTGTCAATTTACTCAAATCATTAGTGAAACATTTCAACGTCTTTTGTTTTAAAGGTTACAATTCTATAAGCAACCCAGTGTTTGACATCTGGCCATTTAATTCTATAAGATTCAGATCCGGATGGTAGGGAAGAAATCTTAAGGCTGCATGTTACATTCTGAGAGTATTTAGTCAAACAAAAGGTTCAGTTAAGTCAGCTTGTTGGCTAGAATTAAGTCATACAATTTTGTTTTGGTGCTGTTTTCATCAAAGGGGATATTGTGAGTTTGTAACCTAGAAAGTATATCTCTTCCTAAAGAACTTAAGTTTTAGGTATTATTGTAAGAAAAATAGAATTGAATCTATTACTATCAGAGTTAGGGAGTGAATTTGGATTTTACATTGTGCGTAGCTATTTAACATATTTTTCAATATTCATTTCCTTATGAAAGTTTCCTATTTTTTGTTGTTGTGGTGTATACCTCTTTTTTGTACTTTCTTAATCACTCAGAGAAGCTCAGGGAAGTAGCGATCCTTACGCTTTGTCTCTTCCTTAAGTTATTCATATACACTAACAATCACCTCACAAGTTTGGCTATGAAGCGACTTTCCTTGTAGGTAACTATGAAATTACAGGAGGCATTATCGCAACACTCATAAATACGTATGACAGCGTCACAATACTTTACAGTCTATGGTACTGGGGGATAGACGATTCAAACACAAATTGCATCAAGTAACAAGAGCAATAAGTTCGCTGAATGCAGAAGTAGGAAGGAGACAGAAGAGAAAGATGGTCAGACCTGGGCTCCCTGACTGTTCTATGGGTGAAGGCCACTGTTCAAGAACCATTGCGGCGGCTTATGCTGAGCACTGTGAACCAACTACTTGAGTTTCATATAGTAGAATACTCCAACATTTTGTCTATCACATTACCGAACGATAAAACTATATAAATTATTAACAGGCATATCGAAATAAGGAAAATCAGAAGTAATATAAGAACAAATATTGAATCATAAAACAGAAAGTTTAACACAAGGGTAGGAACACAGACATAGCCTCAGTTAGAAAACGATTAGCACGACAGGATGTCCAAACAATGAGACAAAACAAGGGTAACATTACTCGACAGGCTGGCGCCCCTAAATAATTCACTACAATTGGAAAATATAAAGGAAGACAGGATGTATACCGTTATGACACTTAGGTTTGCCGGCCCTCGTAGCCATGGTCACTAAAGCGTATGTCTCTAGTGTTCCGCCGCGTAGAAGGTCGCGGGTTCGAGTCCCACCTTGGGCATGGGTGTTTATGTGTATAGTGAATATTTGTAAAATTAGGAAAATAGATAAGAAAATGAACGTAAATAATGAAAAATCGGTTAAATAAGAAACAGAGAAAAAAATATATATCTATATGCATAGATATTTATTTTTCTAATAAAAAAAGTTAAAAAAGGCCATACTCCTCAGAGGAGGCCGAGCCAAGATAGGTGAGTATATGAAAAAACAATCAGGTTAAATTTAAGAAAAACAAACTTCCACTAAAAGTTGGAATA
>JAUKNK010000327.1:7500-92953 GCA_030765055.1 Mantis religiosa | reverse complement strand
GAAACAACTGCAAACATCAACATCAACCCAATAAAATGAAAAAGCGCAAAACGGAAAACTTTGGAAATGTTACTTGGTGGCACAAAACTCTTTGCTAAATTACACACTTTGATTGGCTCTACATTTGTTGTACACAAATATTTTGCTATTGTTTCTATATTATACACAGTTCAATAAGTATGTACATGATTTCTTATTTTTATTTATTAAGCAAATACATTGATATTTTAAACAAAGTAGCATCATTTCTAGAATAAAAAAGATAAATGTTCCACTTTATAGGTGGGGGCTTTTGTTGAAAACACTCGTCTGCCATTCTTAAATTATAACTGACACATAAAGCTCGGTATGTCAATAATGTTTGACTTTATATATGTATTGTTCTCTCCCTCTTCCCCTCTTCTATCTCTCCTCTCTCTCTCTCTCTCTCTCTCTCTCTCTCTCTCTCTCTCTCTCTCTCTCTCTCTCTCTCTCTATCTCAAACACAGACACACAAAAACGGTACGAAACGTATTGTAAAACTGTTTGTTTTTGGGAAGTGCATGGGTCAAAAAGTGCACTGAAATCTCGTTATAGAATTTATATGTAACGTTGTAATTCCTTTAACT
Organism: Mantis religiosa; assembly: GCA_030765055.1. Classification (NCBI taxonomy): domain Eukaryota; kingdom Metazoa; phylum Arthropoda; class Insecta; order Mantodea; family Mantidae; genus Mantis; species Mantis religiosa. The sequence goes on along the minus strand of JAUKNK010000327.1, from coordinate 92,345 downwards.
GGCATAATATGAGGTAGAGAAACTAAAATTAAAGCTGTAAAACAGCAGCTCGCGCAAAGTAAATACATCCCTTATGTAAATTACGAATGAGGAACATTAGGAAAACATGAATGGCAATGAGGGTGCTGTTAAGCCAAAACATCCCTAGGATGATTAGGCACAACAATAAACAAACAATATACAAAACGATTTAATGATACATTCTGGAACAGGACAGAGCAAGACAGTTATAAAGGCACAGGCTAATAGACCTCTGAAGAGTTTCCAAGAAGAAACTTCCCATGTTTGCATATTTGTTTTGGTTAGCGGGAAATTTCTACAAGCCACGGGTTGTACAAAAATTGCAAGGATGTAGCCGATGATTAGAGAAAAGCCTGGGGCACGCGAGCAATTTCTGAGAATGGTAATTCATCACGCTAGCCAACATCACACGCTCACCGCCTTCAATTGCCTTTCTTTCAACCAACGCTGCTACTGTCCTATCGGCTTTCTGCAGAAACGCAAGTCAAATGCAAATTATGTTCATTGTGGTATGTGCACTTGCGCAACTTATTCACATGCTGACCACCTTCTAAGGGATGTACCTGGATGAATCAGCTCCTACCAAACTGAAACAACACCTGACAATGCATACGTTAATACGCAGCCGTACGGGACTCATATAATTCTGACCATCCTTTCTTCTTCATCCTCCTTCTCAAATACACCCGCTTCGAACCAAAGTATTATAGTTAGTCATATCTATTTCTGGGCCATTCTGTATCCCATCTACTTATTGGATTATAAGAATGTTGCCTGAAACGGCAGACTACTGTCAGGGAACATTTCTTTGCACCAGCAGTGTGTCACTGCTTCCCTCATCTCTTTTCTCTTCTAATTCTTGACTTCTTTTTCTCACTCGGCCTTTAAGATGACCGCTAATATCGATCTTAAAAATCTCATTTCGGTCGCTTCGATACGTCTTCTGTCATTAGTTCTTCAGGTTCACATCTCACTTCCGTAATGCAGTAAGTATTTTATATATGTTATCACTTTCAAAGTTGGCCACAAACCAGTTGTCCTGAGCACAAAATATACCACTGTTTGTTCTTGTACCTACTATTAAGTAGCTTGCAATAATGTAAACCGTATGTGTTTATCAAACACATGTCATATAACAGTAAGACTATACCAACATTATCACTTTTTTGTTTCGCGAATGAAGAACCTTCACAATATACGTTAACATACGTTAACATTTCGTAAAGCTAAAAATGTTTTAACTAAGAAACAAATTCAATGTAATCGTTTTAGAAGTTGAAGCAAAATCAGTTTAAATTAATTTTAGAATCTACATTTTAAAAGAGAGTGGTCTATGTGATCGGATATCTCCATCCTTCCTATACTTCATTTGTTGGAAAATGGTATTAGCCGATTAAGTGTTTACACGAAGCAAATAATTCCAATGGATAATTATAATATGTCCTAGAGGAACCATATGTGTTCATATAAACCAAATGAATCCGCCGCCCATTGGTATACACAAAGAAAAGTATAGTGTCAGGTGAAAACTTTGAAAAATTATAGATTTTATGCAACCACCTTCTTGCAAATAGTTCCAGCACTAATTTATTAAATAAGCTACAGCGCAGCTAAAAGTAAAACATTGGTGCTAATCTGAAAAGAAGATTGAGAAATTGTTCGTTATACAGCTTATCGATAAGGATTCAATGTGGTACAGTAGGTTATCATCATCATCTTCTTCTTCTTCTTCTTTTTATTCTTCACTCCATGGTTTGGGCATATCGCCCATTCCGGCTTCATAGATCTCTCCAGCGTTTCCTGGGTCATCCTCTGTCTCTTCTTCCTTTTGGATTATACGAGTAGTTTAGTACTTACTGCATTTGGATATCTTCCATCCTCCATTCTTAATATATGTTCATGCCATTGTTGCCTTCGTTCTGATATTTTGTCATGGATTGGTTCAATTTCTAATTCCTTTCTAATATCCTCATTTCTTATTTTGTCCAATATTGTACAACCTCATCTTCTAAATATTAATAATATTAATTAGTAATGTACGCATAGCAGGACAAACTGTACATCCACTTCATTTTGTTGTGTATGAACTCAACAACAGTTGGTTTTGAAAAGGTCAGTAATGTACGTTAAACTTGACGATACAGAAAGCTCCGATACAGGGAATTTCTAGATATGAATTACCCATTCACCACCATGATCACTCTCATAAATCATTTGTCATACATCATGGTGAAAACGAAACTACCAATTGTTTTAATTGAGACGACGACGACAATGATGATGATGGTAATAATAATAATAATAATAATAATAATAATAATAATAATAATAATAATAATAATAATAATAATAATAATAATAATAATAATAATAATAATAATAATAATAATAATAATAATAATAATAATAATAATAATAATAATAATAATAATAATAATAATAATAATAATAATAATAATAATAATAATAATAATAATAATAATTATAATAATAATAATAATAATAATAATAATAATAATAATAATAATAATAATAATAATAATAATAATAATAATAATAATAATAATAATAATAATAATAATAATAATAATAATAATAATAATAATAATAATAATAATAATAATAATAATAATAATAATAATAATAATAATAATAATAATAATAATAATAATAATAATAATAATAATAATAATAATAATAATAATAATAATAATAATAATAATAATAATAATAATAATAATAATAATAATAATAATAATAATAATAATAATAATAATAATAATAATAATAATAATAATAATGTTATGCATGTCCAAATGCATAGACACATTCGTTATTCACGCAGTGTCTTCCTCCAGCTTAAGACATTGTAAACAACATGACGACAAGCCCGACCTTAAGAATTCGGATAGGAACAACCTGTGCTCACCTACGTCTGAGAAAAATGAATTTAGATTCTGTTGTTGCCTTCACCAAAAAATAACCCGTAGAAAAGAAAACCCCATATCTGCACCAATACTAAAGACAGACGAAATGCGCGCGCGCGCGTGTGTGTGTTTGTGTGTGTGTGTGTGTGTGTGTGTGTGTGTGTGTGTGTGTGTGTGTGTGTGTGTGTCTGTGTGTGTGTGTGTGTGTTTCTTGGGAATTACTCAGTCGGTTTAATAATCTATATAACCGGTGAAAAACTTTATTTTTACCAACGGACAGAGACTATATGACAGTAAATACACTCTGTAACCAAAATACTTAGAAAATATGGAAATTAGAATTCGAACACCTTGGAATCATAATGGAAGATATTTATCGATTGGCTTGACTTTTTAAACTGTCGTTACTCCACAAAGAAAGCGTGTAAAAGCAAGGGTAATTTTATTCCAAACAGTAAATGTCGATAATGTAGGTAACATCGAAGTCTTGGAGCAATGCTATGTGAACAGAACACAGAGAAAAGATATAATCGATCGTGACCATAATAGCAATATGTATGCGAGATGCCAATCTTTAATTGGCATTTTAGCAAATACTACAGTGGTATGCAATTAAACAGAAAATATCTATTTCTTCTACAGATCTATGTAGTTACAATTTCTTGATAGCAAACTGTTTTTAATAAAGTCATGCAAGTTTTTATTTACTTCATGTAGAAGACCTGTACAAGATCATTGTTAATATATATCAGGCTCGTTCCAAACAGAACTTGTAACCAATTCATGTGTTAGTTTATGTTCATGCGATGTTTCGGAACCAACCGGTTGTCAGTCAGAATGGATATGAGCTCTTTGCTACCCACCCATTGTGACACGATCTGGAATGCCTCAATGTACGAAGGCTGGTCAATAAAGAATTATCACAATTTTTTTTTTTTTTTTTTTCCGCAACGTACCTTTACTTATCCTCACAATTTTGATGGTCCTTCTCAAAATAGTCTCCCCTGAATGCGATGCACTTGTTTCAGCGTATCTGCCAGTCTTCAAAGACATGCTGGAAACCATTTTTGACAGATCCTTCAAAATCACCTCCGCAGCCTTCACCACTGCTTCTGATGATGGATAATGTCTCCCACGAAGGCGTTTCTTCAAGTTAGGTAATAAGAAAAAGTCACATGGGGCTAAATCCTGACTATAGGGAGGGTGAGGGATGCACTTCACGCAACAACAACAAGGGCAATATGCGGCCGCGCATTATCGTAGTGGAGCATCCAGCCTGCTTCACGGAAATGCGGTCTTTTGCGCCTGATATGGACTTGCAATGTTTTCAGGACATCCCTGTGGTATTGTCCAGTTACTGATGTGTGTGCAGGTACAACATGCTGATAAACCATTCCATGAATATCAAAGAATGAGATGACCATAACTTTCCCAGCAGAAGCAACCGCTTTTTCTTTTTGGTGGTTGGTTATGAAGGAAATTTCCACATTGAGTTTTGCTGTTTGCTCTCAGGACCAAAATGATGTAGTCAAGTTTCATCAGCAGTGATTACGTTTGAAAGAAACTTCGGATCTTCCTCTAACATCAACTTTAACTGCATGCAGACCTCCATGCGAATGTCCTTTTGTACGGGAATCAACAGTCTTGGAACCCATCGCGCACAAACCCGTCTCATGTGTAATGTTTCTGACACCAACGTGTGGGTGGCACCCAATGAAATGTTCAGTATTTCAGAAAGTGATCTTAAGGTAATTCGTCGATCCTCTCTCACAATGGCAGCAGCAGTGCTGATGTTTTCTTCCGTAAGAGCAGTAACTGGAGCCCCGGGGCCACCTTCCTTTTAAATTGATTGTCTCCCCTATTTAAACATTTTAAACCATCTTCGAGTTGTGCTGTAGGGAAGAACAGACTCTTCGTAGGCCTCTTGTAACATTCTATAGGCCTCAACTGAAGATTTATTGAAACGAAAGCAGAATTTCAAAGCCGCATATTGTTCCTCACGTGTTACTTCCATTGCAGCGGTAGGCAATACTGAACATGTCTAAACTTGTCTGGTTCTCATAGGCGGGAACCAGGAGTACCAACAATGCAACTACTACGGCGCGTTTGTTTCACATTAAGCTAACAGAATATAATAAGATTGAATTTTAGTGCGAAAAATTATGACCGTAAAAATTATAATCATTCTTTATTAAACAGCCCTTGTAGTATAGTTTGCTCGAACAAAGGCAATAAGAAGATAAACTATTGTATTTTGCATACCATCAGCACAGTCTGAAAGTATTCAGTGAATATATTATTCACTCCAGGATTAGATTTTCCAAGTTATTGACTTTAGAATAGGTTGACGACTAATCATATCGTCAATTTCGCCCTTCTTTGTTGAAATTGTTAATGGCGATCCGGTTTTCTTTAGTGTAAGAAATAAGTATGTATGTTATTAAATGATTATACGACCAAGTGGAAGCAACCAAAATTTAAAATTATACTACTGTGCTTATGCAGACATTTTCCAATACGTTGGATAATTATTTTATGGCAGAAAGATACTTGAAAGTAATGCAACATTTCTGGAATATATAAGGTCAACGGTGTTAAAGATGTGAGAAATAAATTATCTAATTTTACTTTCAGTTCTGAAAACTCCAGGAGAAGTTTAGTTTACTAGTAAGCAAATATCTGGTGGTTTACAAAATAAAAGTACTAAGGTTACATTGAAAAACTAGATTAATTCACAGAGAGTAAGGCGGGAGCTAAATGAAATTAATTTAATCGTCAAAGAAGATTTATAAAGCTAGCCGAGCGACGCAGGGTAAGACAGCTGGCGTGTACAGAAAATCTCCCCCTAGTCTCAGGCGCGTTTGTCAAACGCCTCGCCCATTAAGATAAAATTTTACATCAACTTTTCAACCCTTCTTGGTTGTAAGAATATACGGCCCTCATCTTTGATGATCCATTTTTTCTATAATGGTTAGAACGAGCTACATGCTTAAGGATTCCAGGTGCGTACTTGGATACGTGATACTGTCACCCAATTAGCTGCCAGATAATTTATTAACTCGTGATGACACTATACACTGCTGTCAAATTTCGTTGCGTGCCTCGAAACCATATTTTTCCTTTCTGTTACAATTTCTTCGTGGGCGTTCTGGGGCAATCACTCACAGAGGTCAGTGGCGGGGAAGTGAAGCTCACGAGGAAGTTGTCAGCGTACACAGCAGGATTGCAAAAAATTACGGTTTGGCCCGTAAGACCTACAGTTATTTTGTTTTGTTTTTAAGTGAAAGTTTCCGAAAAAAATAAATATCAATAAAATGGAGTGTCAAGTTGACAAAAAGGAGCACAAGGTGTTGAATGTCCTCGTATTTCCTTCTGTAACATACAATGAAAATGAATATGCATAAAACACGTAAAGAGTAGAGCAGAGAAAGTAATAAGAATGGAACAGATCACATGTTTTCATCTGCTGATTTATTTTTATATCCCGCTTAACTTCGGAGAGCATATCAGCTTTAGATAAAGCCCTAAATTGAATCTACGCCTCTGATTGATTAATCAGAACTGTAACTATTCGATTGCGAAGGCAATCTGTAATAAATTTTGGGAGGTAACGCAAAAAATTAAATGATCTTATTTAATTTTTTGTGAGTACTGTAGAAATTTATTATACCTACGGATTAAATTTGAAATCAAAATAGAAGATAAATGTAGGGGACATTAAAATTCACTATTTGTATCAAATAAATCCTGAGAGTTAGCTGTTTTCGAAACATTATACATAGTGCAACAGAAACAATAAGCGTGTTTGAATTGATGCTATTTCAATCTGGAGGTTATTTTTCTGCGAATACGTTGTAGGACTGTGGAATCGTCGACATTGTAAATAAGCTGGCCAGTTGCATTCTCTCTACTGTGTGTTAGATATGGAGCGATGGACAATCAGGCAGCGCCGTAGCACCAGAGCCAGTTCCATCACAGAAAACCAAAGATTCGACGTAATGCACCTTCAAAGGTAGGTATTCATCGTTGATGCAAGAAGAACCACCCCCTGGGGACTTCGTTCTCGCACAAAACAAAGCATTGCACGAGGACAGGCATCTGTGCATCGGAGTTCATTGAAAGAGTTCCCTCATCTCCAAGAACTGTACTTCAAAGAAACGTAAACAAATTTTTCCAGGATTATTAGGAAACAGAATGTTTTCTGCTTTTAAACCTGTTTATTATTTCTGCCGCCTCCAGTAATTTACATATGTACACTTTCAAAGCTTGCGATTATTCTTATGTCCTTGCATCTTAATAGTTATTAATTAAATATTGGAATATTCGCGCTGGTGTACATATTGAAGCAAGTTCCCCCCTTAATTTGAATTTATTTCTAAGCAAAAATGTATCAAGAGTCAAATGACGTGGATAGTAAAATACATCTTAAGTTATATGGCTGCGAATTTGCCAAGCGTAGAAAAAGTCGAATGATACTAACTCACGCAGTGACTGCCCCTCAGCATTCTGTTTTATGGATAAATTAGGAACAAGATGCGTAAGGCAAGTGCTTATAAGTTTATAATTCATAAAATGTTAACCAATCAAAAGACAATACATCATTACACTTGACAGTGTAGCCGCATGCTTGTTGCCTCGGCCACCTAGCTAAAGGTAAATTAGCGCTCTCCTCTCTTAAAGCTTGTGAGTCCACATGGATTTTATTTAGGGGCTGCCTCTCTTAATAGTATAATATAAGGGTAAAATTCCAGACCCTGAAGTAAGACATTGCTTAAGCATGTGCTAATGATGATCAGGAAATTATATGTTTAAAATATCTGCATAGTTAATAGAATGTGCACATATCCTGAATTTTCTATGAACAGCCTGAGCAGTATCTTCGGTTTCTTCCTCCTCCTCTTTGTGTTCTTCTTTGATACTGCAATTGGGTTTAATGCCAGCTTTTGCAGCATGTGGCGATAAGCCGTGATGAAATAAATGATTCATCAAAGTTCTAAGGCTTTCACGGCCGGTGTCAATACTAGATACAATATTTACCGGGCTTGTGGGCCGTGGTCTAGGAACCCAATAGACCACGGCCCACAAGCCCGGTAAATATTGTATCTAGAAATAAATGATTATTGGGAAAGGAAATTTGGCCTTCATGGTCTGAGTTTAGATTCCTCAAACAGGGAGACAATATAATCAAGATACGAATCTGAAATAGTGCTTCAATCGGTTACAAGTCTTATTGCCAAAAAAAAATAAAAGCTAATTTGAAATATGGATTTAATAATGTCAACAACTCTTTTATGTCATCAACCATTTTCGAAATAATCATTGCTACACAGGTAGATCGGTAAATCGGTTACCTGTGATGCATATATTCTTAATATTTTTCGCATGGGTTCATTGGTAACCAAAAAGTTACTTAATATATAACATTATTACTTTTTGCTTAGTTATATAACCTTCTTCCTGAAGAGTATAATTATTCATTAATTCTTATTTTTTACATTATTAATTTATTTAATTAATACTGATTGTTTTTAACACTGGTGTTTTATTTTGTCCTATCTAGACGTAATTAAGTGCATATTACTTAAACTCAAATTATTTCCAATCAACCACCAATAGCTAAAGTGAATAGAAGCATCTCTTTCTCTTGAAATATTAAAATCATGTGAGCATGGCGTAACATCTTTTGTTATACTGATTTTGTATCTAGTGGTATCTGTTATGGAGTTATGGCATTTGTAGTGCTTTACAGGCAAGAAAACGAGCATTCATAAACATAGAAACAGAATTTTGAAGTGCGATACACTCAAACCCTGGGACATATGCAACAAGAGATAGTTAACATAAAATAAGTTTATAAACATGACGATTGCATGATAATAATTATAATGAAAATGCAATAAAAATAATAATAATAATAATAATAATAATAATAATAATAATAATAATAATAATAATAATAATAATAATAATAATAATAATAATAATAATAATAATAATAATAATAATAATAATAATAATAATAATAATAATAATAATAATAATAATAATAATAATAATAATATAATCCACCTCTGTATGTGTAGGGTACCTTGACTGCAGAACTTGGGGAATGTATAATTAATGCTTTCATATGAAACAAAAGAACACAAGTCCATAACGTGATTATGTATACATGTTTAAGAATTGCAGACACACACTTTAAAAGATATAGTTCATTACAAATGTCGATAGGCCATAATGTTTCTGTAAAAGTGAATTTCCATGTCCAACATGCACACATGTTTACACATGGAACAAGGTACGGCGCTGTTCATTAGTATTCCGTCCAAAGCTTGAATTACATTGCTGTTTTACGAGAAATTAGTTGGGAAAGTTGGGAAACAGAACGCTCAAGACATTGCAGGCCCTAGCACTGTACTTCATAATCACAGCACCGTTCATCATTAAATAACCTAATTAGGGAATCAATTAAACAATTAATATAATGGCTTATGATTCAGATCTTCGCTGAAACCGGTACAACCATGCCTTTATTAAATATTATTGTTTAGGTGAATACAAACAATAGCTAGTTCGGTACAAAACAGTGAATATACAAACAGTTAATGGAAGGATTCAGAATCATGAAAAAGAAGATATCATGGCCAGCTATAAATCGCAGCAACTTTGCGGTTTAAAGTTGAATTACATTCCTTTATAAATGCTATTGCCCCATACAGACGTGGTTTTAATGGACTTAGGCTACAGGAATGACCTATGAGTTATTCATTCAATAAAGCTTCTTCTGACCAACAGATTAGAAAATCGGACGTCAAAATTGATATCTTTTGCTAATTTAGATTGCATCTGACTATTAACGTTAGTAAACCTAATAAGGGAAGTCAATAAATATGAACAGATGTGTTATACTGGAATAAAATTGAGATCTGAGCACTTTAGTGTACATGAAACAATTTCATAGCCTTCTGATGAAGCTGTGTTTTCACTTCTAAGCAACAAGTAGGTGCCTGGCTACTGTTTTGACGTAATTCATTGTAATGCTTCATACGAGGGCTGTTCAATAAAGAATGATCACTTTTTTTTTTTTTTTTTTTTTTTTTTTTTTTTTTTTTTTTTTTTGCAACGTACCTTTACTTATCCTCATAATTTTGATTGTTCTTCTCAAAATAGTCTCCCCTGAATGCGATGCACTTGTCCCAGCGTTTCTGCCAGTCATGCTGGAAACCATTTTTGAGATATCCTTCAAAATTGCCTCCGCAGCCTTCACCACTGCTTCTGATGATGGATAATGCCTTCCACGAAGGCGTTTCTTCAAGTTAGAGAATAGAAAAAAGTCACATGGGGCTAAATCAGGACTATAGGGAGGGTGAGGGATGCACTTTACGTTGATTGTTGCAAGATAGTCAGTAACAACATTGGCAAAATGCAGCCGCACATTATCGTGGTGCAGCGGAAATGTGGTTTTTTGTGCCTGATATGGACTTGCAATGTTTTCTGGACATCCCTGAAGTATTGTCCAGTTACTGATATGTGTGCTGATAAACCATTCCAGGAATATCATAGAATGAGGTGACCATAACTTTCCCAGCAGGAGCAACCACTTTTATTGTTTTGGGGGTTGGTGATGAAGGAGATTTACACACTGTGCTTTGCTGTTTGCTGTCAGGATCAAAATGATGTAGCCAAGTTTCATCAGCAGTGATTACGTTTGAAACCAACTCTGGATCTTTCTCTAACATCAACTTTAACTTCATGTTATCTCAATTGCAGCGGTAAGCGATACTGAACATGTCTGAACTTGCCTTGTTCTCACAGGCGGGAACCAGGAGTACCAACAATGAAACTACTACGTCGTGTTTTTTTCACATTAAGTTAACAGAATATAATAAGATTGAATTATAGTGCAAAAATTACGACCGTAAAAACATTATAATCATTCTTTATTGAACAGTCCTTGTATATTTAATTATTTTAATAAAGTGTCACTATTATCCACCTTAGAGTTAATCGAAATAAGGAAAATAAATTAAACTATTGGAAATCTAAGGATACGATTAACTTGAGGTTAACAGAACAGGCACAAGCATATGCTCTGCAAAGGGATTCAACAAAATCGTTTTATTTTTTATAGTTTAAGGGGAGAGGTTGAATGTTTAAAACACTTTTAGGGGGGAGTGCTAGTGGATAGCAATCAAACCTCCTTTGATAGATCGTCATAGATTATTTCATCAAGTAATGCAAGCGTCAAGGTAAACATTATTGAATTTATTATTTTACTTTATATTTAAAGTAGGCTTTGCTAAGAACTACAGAGAAGTAAACACTAAATTCCATCTGGCCAAGGATAGTTACTGAAAGTTAGTGTTTGGGTCAGATATGACGTAATTTGATGTCCTGTATTCACTCTCTTCTGAGCATCATTTCCATCACGTGTGCACTTAACCTTAGAATTTTGAGGGACAAATGCACAAGCCCGGTTATTATCCAGCTAACCTGCATGCGGGAGAAAGTGGCTTGTAACTTATTTTTCTGTTCACGGCATCTAATGCTAGATATTGGCCTATAATCTCTGTCGATGTTAGCTCTTATACAAAATGGGAATGAAAACAAAATTGCTTATCCATGTTTACGATCAAACTCCTGGAAGACCTCACAAACAGCATAACGTGAAACGAATGGAAAAGTATTATCAGCTTAACTGCCCATGCATTGAAATAGCCTTTCTTTTCTTATGATCATATTATCCGCTTGGCTGCAAAATTGTAGGCAGCTTTCTCATTCTATACATACACTTACAAGGAGAAAGAAACAAAGAGTAAGAAAACTGGAGGACGGAACATAAAAGGTTTTACGGTTGTGAAACGACAATCGAAATACTACGATAAGTTCCCGAGGTTATCCTACAGAGTAATCGTAAAGGTATCTTTTAAAAAAATTAGTAGCCAAATTAAAGTAAAAAAAAATCATATTTTTAATCCGTAGAAAGTACACATTATATTTATATTTTGTATTTTATGGATTTTATAAACCTTTTGTTTTATTACTTTGTAACCATATTTCTATTCTGCTATGATCCCCATGTTGTGGCGACATAAGTAGCAGGACTGCTATGGTGAAGATGGGATGCACATTGACTATTTCGAAGCCCCAGGTTGGGAAGCCATGTGGAACAGGATTTTTTCGTTGCAGTTTGAACTGGTTCTTGAATATTGTGTCTGCTTAAATAAGAGCCATAAGATCTCTTCTTTACAATGATGGTTACGAGTGAAAGAAATAAAATTTGAATAAGTTCAACCTCGTAATATATAATTTAAATTGTATCATCTGGATTACATTTTACTCGAACTTTCTTTCCTAGTCAATCATTGCAGGTTACCTCCAGCATATCGATAAATCTTTACTTCCTTAATAAATAGTTTCCGTTAATTACATAAAATTGCTCACTCCTGCGCGTCCATTCATCACTATCAAAACTTTTATCTTCTCCACGTCATTTTTCCACAATGAAGATTATTGATTTTTCTCTCCATAGCAACCGTTAATTTTTTTTTATACTCACGTCACTTGTGCCAACCAATATACATATCTTGTACAATTTTCCCTGTAGAATCTCACTTCCACACACCCAACATAAACATTATAATACTTTTAAACATTTTTCCCAAATTTCCAAATAACACCACCAAGCAAATAAACAAAACTCATTTTCTAGGCTAAACAAAAATAACCCTTGCAACTTTTACATTTTTTGAAAATTCAAATGTTTTTCATTTTTTATGTGTGGTTGCTTAAACATGTTTTATGTGAATTAGCAGAGCAGTTTTAGAAGCCAAAAAAAATTAAGTAAAACGCCAGAACATGTTAACTGTTTTTTTTTTTTTTTTTTTTTTGTTGTAATTTACGTCCTCCAACGTTAAGTCATATAGGACGATGAATGGGATGGGTGAAATGATACTCAAATGAGCCCAGGGTCCATAGAGCTTAGAGTTACCCGACATTCGTCTTTCAGGATAAGGGAAACACCCGGAAAAAAACTCACCCTGACCGAGATTCGAACTCGGGACCTCCTGAACGTGAGGCACTCTACCACCACGCTTCCGAGGCGGGCGAAATAAAAAAATAGTTTGTTGTTCAGTATTTTAAAAATTATATCTTTTATCCGCTACTTTGACTGCTACAAGTTTCAAATTGGAGAGGAATACATATTTAATATAAATGCATACATATACATGTATACATAAATCTTATTTCTTTTTTATTGAGTGGTGCATCTATCGAACATGGATTATAAATTCCAGTGTTGACATTATGTTAGTCTTTTAAACTTATTATTTTTCGACACATAATCATGTCTGGAAAGGGAAGGTCTATATTATGCACATAGTTAAGATAAAATTTGGGTCGTCAAAAGTATAGGTATAGTCACAAGCGCACACGTGAAATATTTATACCTGTAATACAACTGCATATTGTACATATGAAAACTTCTATATTCAAGTTCCCTGGAATAAATAAATGCAATTTCCCTTCACACTTTGCGATTTCTAAACTTTAGACTGCCGAAATATCAGAACATGCCACTACTGAGCTTTTATATTACTCGGGGTTTAAAAATTGCTTATTTGTATTTTTAAAATAACACACTGACCGCGCTATGACCGAGCGGTTAGACCACTTAACTCTAAGGCAGTACGGGTTCGATCCCAGGCGACCACAATGTGGGATTATTATGTGTTTCAAATGAGACGATGTTTGTCCTTGAGAACTACTAGGTGAGCAACCAATCGGAGTCCTGCGGTGTTGTATTGCATTCCCCCAAGTGGTGTGTGACGAGCGCCAACCTAATCAATCTCTAATAAATACTATTCGCGCTAAGACAAAAATTCAGATTTTGCAAAACACTGATCCATGAGAAGGAGAGAGTAATGCATTTAACATAACCGTAAAACCCCCATATTTTTAGCTCAAATAGTTTTCCTAATACAAAGAAATAAAATAGATGCCATTATATTCTAACAATACATTGCAACGTAAGCACTGTAATGAATTTCATTGGTTGGCATTTACGCGTGAACGTATATTTGTAATTACTCAGAACTGAAACGTAAACATTTGACATGACGTGATAATAAAAATATGTACTTTGAATAAGCAAAAGTGTTTGTTAAATTCCTGCTGGTCTGGCAGAACGTATCTGATCACATTACATCTTTGTTTATGAATGGTTCGTAATCTCTATTTACTCTAGAGCATAGAGTTCAGAGCATATTATTCAGTTACTCGTCCATGAAAAAGTTTATCAGCTGGATCAATAAGACACGATCCAACTTCCCCCTTACTACTGTCAAATGAGTTAATGTGGGCTCAAATTATGTTGCAAACAGAAATAATATTTTTAAACTGACTGACGTTAATCGACTTATTCACGAAGAAATTGACAAGGAACACAAGACTGAGAAAACTGTATGAGACATCAGATAAACTACAAGAAGACGACTTTTGGAAGGAAATATCACGTAACGAGATTTTGGAACCTATCATCATAAATTTGCAGTACTCAGACGATGAAGACAATCACAATGACAAATTATCTCTTAACGTAAGCAAACATACACAGCTATACGGATGTACCGCTGTTATTTTCGTTGGAGCAGAAAAATAAGTAATTCATAAACTATAATTTTAAACTATATATTTAAAACATATGCGTAATATACGAATATCCAGAGGGAGGGAGAAAGAGGGAAATATAAAAAGTGTGCGGATAACGAAGTGGTAACGCTGAATGCGCTAACGCATCTGATTCGGTACAGGTGAGAACTCTTCCCATTTGAAGCACATAATAGTAGTGGACAACACGGCGCTGGGGCATGTTTTCTCCAGGATCTCCGGTTTCCTTCGCCATCATTCCAACAATTACTCCATTATCAACTTTCATTTCATCCACCTCGCCCCATTCCGTTCGTTTAGTTCCCTCACACTCATTCTAGGGACCTAGCTGATCACCCATCCCTGGATTTCCCTCTATCTCTGATCCATAATTTGTGGCTTCCTCACCTGACGGTTAAACGGCGAGTGGTAGAGGATCATAAATGAGCAGGACTGTGTCCTATGCTAAGAGAAGAAGAACAGCTGTTACTCTTTACCTATGGTAAGCAGCTAGTTTAAAAAAATTAAGCGGTCTGATTGTATTGTATAATTTTACTAAGGATTTATTGTCTCCTAAGATGTTTGCAATACTTTGATTGTCTTTCTTCTGGCTGTCCGTGTTGACTGCTACATATAACTCTGCTTGGATATTGTTTAAAACGTTAGGAAGAACAAATATACATATATATATACATATATATATGAATATGAATTATTAAATTGCTTACACCACAGCTGCTGAAGGATTAATTATATATTTGTCACGCAGAAAGCACTTAGCAATAACGGGATTCCATTCGGCAAAAATTATATGAAGCTGTATTTTTTGTAATTCACGCGGTTTACAGATTCCCCGAGGAGAATATGTAATACATAAAATAATGGCAGTGTGTGCTGTGGGTGGATCAATACAACAGTGTCTACTCGTATGTGACTACTACATTGTGCTATTTTCCCAATGTCCCCACCCGTGAAGAAATAACTAACAAGCATCGTTAACTGAAATAAAATAACTACCCTAAAATTGTTAACATTTGGCTTGTCATTTGGTACATTCATCCCACAGTGTATCAATAGAGCAAACACTGACAGTGTCATCCTGGCTGGCTGTTAACTCTTGGGCTGTGATGGAGCAGCCCTCTCCCTGGGCGTTCCTTTCTCAGAAATGGGTTTCTTCATCTCTAACCAGTGGTCTACAAATGTTTTGTCGTGAGTAATAAAAGTAACGCTAGTATGGATCACAGAGAGAAGCCGCAAAGTAAAAAGGTAGCCGAAAGTAACTTCCATTTCAAAAGCTGTGAGCAAGCAGTGGGGTACTGTCAATTTGGAATCAAAAGATTCTACACAAACCACTTTTAAAATGCAAACGTCCAGACAAGAGAAAAGTAATTCTGTCAGGCTACGCGCAGGTCGTAGACTAATGATTTTTACGTATGCTTAAAAGGACATCCGCATTCCAGTATATTTGCTAGCATAACGAAATTCAGACACACCGGCGGCACTGATATAATCCTGGTAATTCAGAACGTTAAATATAAAAAAGTGATCAATTAGGAATTTCGTGTCGTTTTCACTGTAGTTATATTTATCATCAAAGATTCTGCATATTTTCTTTTTCTTTCCTTTTTTTTTTTTTTTTTTTTTTTTTTTTTTTAAATCTACGTCCTCCAACGTTAAGTCATATCGGACGATGAATGAATTGGATGAAATGATGCTCAAATGAGTCCGGGGTCCATGGAGCTTAGAACTAGCCGACATTTGTCTTTCAGGATAAGGGAAAACCCCTGAAAAAACCTATCAAGGTAACACACCCTAACCGAGATTCGAAATCATGACCTCTTGAACGTGAAGCAGACACGCTACCATATATGCTACCAAGGCGGGCATTAAAGCATGTAATTTGCAATTTCCATGTATTAACGATTGTCAACTGTACTTATAATTAATAACATCCGTAAACAGTTTTACGTTTATAGGCGTAAGATGCATTTGTCTAGATGTAATGCAAATTTCTTAAAATTTAGGAACATGACACGTATAATCGGATAGGATGTTTTGTTTCTAAACATATTCAAGCTTAAAGTATTTTCATAAGCGATCGGCTCACAGAAATATATCTCTAATTATATAAAGCCGTATATACTGTCAAAAAAAAAAAAAAACAGTTGAGACTACAATATATTACAGATCTGATTTGTCTTAAAGGCAATAAGCTCAGAGAACGTTATGGATGAAAGTTATCTATCATTCCTACAAACTGAGCGGGATGGCTCAAGCGGTTTCGGCTGTGGCCCGCATTCGGGAGTCCGGGTTCGATTCCCGTTGCCGGTCTCTCTGACCCATAATTTCCTTTTGGGGGAAAAGAGTCAAGATAAGAGTCAGATAAGAGTCAAACTGAAAAAGTCAATGCCACGGTCGGGATTTGAATCACGGATCTCCTGGTTTCCGTCCAGTCCCTCTTACCCATTGAGCTACTATGGCCAACGTGCTGTCCTGTCTCAAGTACTTATAACAGTAAGACGCCACAAACGGTGTATCTCTAATACGAGAGCCCATAGTGGTTTACCGGGAACAAAAATGGGTCAGTTGGAGAATTTAATGTAAGGACGGCATGTTGGCCATGGTAGCTCAATGGGTAAGAGCGACTGGACGGAAACCAGGAGATCCGTAGTTCAAATCCCAGCCATGACATTGAATTTTTCATTTTGACTCTGTCTATTCAAAATAGTACACTTATTATGCTACCCTCACTTTTTTATTATTTCCATTTACTTACGTGCACAAATATGCATAAGTATGTAACCACTGCTTGTAATGCATATTGTATTTGTGCTTAGGCCTGTTATATTCATAAGAATGAATAAATAATTAAATAAACAAGTCATCAACTTTTCATGGTTTAAGCCATCAAGACTCGTTCCGGTTTCATACAATTTAAATTAAAAGTGTCGTATCCATCTTTTTCTTGATCTACCAATATGTCTTATACCTAACGGTTTGTAATCTAAAACTAATTTTGGAATGCAGCTATCATTCATTCTGTCGACATGTTCCTTCCAGTTATTTCTATATTGTTTTATTATATCTGTTAGCTTAAAATATTCAATTACTTTCGAATGTCCTAACTTCTTTGCTTATCTATAAGATTATACCCTGCTACATTTCTAAAATTCTTCATTTCCGCTGTTTCAATCATTTGTTCTTTTTTGTTTAAGTCCAAAATTCAAAATCCAAAATTACAAAATCCAAAGTTTCAATAAATAAATACAGTGATATTCTCACAATGGAAGAAAAACCAAACTGAGTTGTAGATGATGACTAAGAAAGAAGGAAGGTTATAGTTGTCGTTAGCACGGTTAATAACGCGTGTATATCTCTCCTTTTTAACAGCAAATTATGTTAGCAAACTTAGCAGTTGCAAGGAACATAAAACCAAAGCAAATAAAAGAACAGGAAGCGTAAACTAGTCGGTAGTTGAAGCAAGTACTTTGAGAGAAAGCCTACAATTTATCCTAGACACGTTTCCAGCTGCATTTATATTCACCCTATTTTCATTATCAGCACTCCTGTACAGATCGAGTTGTCGGTCCTATTAATTTATCTAATGAGCTAAAATTAATTATAGTAGATACAATAAACTTGTCCAAAGGTGTTTTAAAGTCAGGTTGGGTCGTTAAAACCGTTCTTGGCTAACCTGTTTATATCTGGCTACTTCACAACGATGAGGTAAAGTCAACCTCATTATCCTTAATCATCCATCCTCCAGTAAAAAGCAAACAGATTGCCCTTCGATGGAACCATGCATGTTATTTAAATAGCACCACACGAGGGTTCATGACCTTTCTAACGGCAAAACGAATACATTACTAGTTCAGTAGCGCCTTGCTGAACATCTACACCTGTCACTGCAACCTGCTGGTGGCTTACATTTAGGTTTGATGCTGTAGTTTTAAAAATTGACACACAAGGTTAATACCAGTACCTGATCAGCAAGCGCTACAAACCCAGTTCATTAAAAGCTAAAACTTATTTCATTAACTTTCAAAAGCAATGGCTTATATTTCTAGTGGAGATAAATGCTTTGAAACACAATGTGATGGAATAAAAATCACGACGGAATGAAAAAGAGTTTCAAAAAAATTCTTTCAATCCAAACTAGGCTTTACATACAAAATTTTTAGATATTTTAGATTCTCGCAAAACTGGTTCTAACAATTCCATTTACAGAGCAAATTGGAGCAGGAGTTTTGGTGATGATGGGATGTCTGATGACGTTTTATAAGTCCCGCGTTGCGGCGGTGATGATGGGATGAAGGTATTCTCGGAGTCTGCAGCGATCATGTGGAACGGGATTATTCTCATCTGATGTCGTCCCGTGTTGTGACTGGAGTTGTGGGTTGTATTCAGCCCTCCTGGATGGTGACGATGAAGCCACGAGCTGCTACTTCTTCCCGATGTGAATCTTTGGTTCAGATCTGGCACTCTGATATATCGATGTATATCAGAAAGTCTGAGGATCTGCTTCAGTCTGAGCTAGGAGAACTCTTGAACTTTCAAACGTGATCGGGGGCGAAAAGGATAAATCTTTTTAAATAAACTTCGATACCAATAAATTCATTTTAATTTTAAATTCATATGCTCCGTTTAAATTATATTATTTATACAATTTTTGTAGTTAACTTGGCAATAATATTGTATATATTGATTAGAATTAACAGAAAACAGATAATAACTCTTTTACAATATTGCGTCACGGCACTGAATTTACTCGGCTCGGATCGCCTGCCTGGGACCTTTGGGGTTCGGCTGCTGGGCTCGTTGCCGTCCCTCAGTAAGAGAGCCTGTCCGTTGTCCATACTGTAGGGGAGGGAATCCGTCCCCTTCCGCTGCCGTGGTGCGAGCGTTGCGGCCCCTTAGCACTCGTGGTACCTCTGACGTTACTAGGGAACCTCGGCCCGAACATTCGAGCCCCTCTCTTTGGGAGTTGTTCGGACTGGGTTGGTCTCGAGGGGGCAGTGGTTCCCGATACCAGTGGGAGATCGGGTACGTCTCCGGATGGGGTTGAGGTAAGCCATATTCCCGCGTACTAGCCAGCACAGCTAGATGAAGGTGTGCTAGATCGCCAGGCGCCCTACCGAAATCATATCGGTAGCCTTCCCGTTTTGGTGTTGGCGCGCGTAAGTGGCGTATCCACTTCCATCCCGTCTTGTGTCCTCAGGACCAGATGAAGGGGGGAAGCTTGTTAGTCTCTAGGTCTTGCCCTATGGAAAACCCCATGGAGACGCCGGGCGCACTTTTGGGACAGCTCGGTAACTCCCTGATTGAAGGAGGCCAGGGTCTTATGACCTACGGCTCCTGGACTAATTGGGTAGAATCTCTGCACTCAGCAACAACTGTCAGTTGCCCTGGCCTGTCGTGGGAAGTCTCTATCCAAGTAAACTGTGGGGAACCTGCCCTCTGTACTGTCGTGGCTCCTTGGGTCGGCCGCCCTCTGACTCCGCCTCATCCTTCCTCCCGGGGGTGCCCCACTTGGGGGCATAGGAACAATGGGCCCAGCATGTTGGCCTTCATACCGAATCCCTGTTTGCCGTAAGGCAGACGGGGGGGCAGTTTATAAAATAGGTACTGTCCTAATGGAAATAACAGATGAGGCCCGGGTTCCCGGTCCTACGGGGCTGGGGCTTATGGGAAGTAGACCTCGGTGATCAATACCGAATCCCCTCCGTAATGCAATCCTAATCCTAAATACTCCGAATGCATATAACGGTAAGTTTGACTTCAGAAACAACCCTTTAACGTCAGTTGGCTTCTTTCGGTTAGGTACTTAAGATTTTTAAACGCCCTCCATTCTCTCTCAGATTCATACTATTCTACAGAAGATATGGAATTATTCCAATTATATTAAAATTTCTTCCTGTACAACCCGGAATCGACTGGACTTTGGTTATCTTACCGCAGCAACTTGCGATTTTATTATAAACAAGGATGGCACTTTTTCCTAACGTGATTGTTGCTTGCCTACACAACCTTTTACTGCTGCGTCCAAGAGAATGTACGTTTCATTTGTTTATGACTCGATTCCGGTTAATCAGGAGTGTATAAGATCAGTAGCACGCAGTTTAGCTTCAATTGCATTTATTTCAAATATGCATTTATATCGTGGAATATTGAAGCGAACTTTCTCACAGTGCGAACTACTTTTAATCAAAGCAGAACGAATTTCACTTTTACACGCTTGGTATGTATCAGAAATCTCAAAATACTTCTGAGCAAATCACTTTCTTCCTCTTATTTTTTTTTTTTTTTTTTTAATTTACATCGTCTTAGGTTATGTCGTATGGGACGATGAACGAAATGGAGGAAATGATGCTCAAATGAGTCCAGGATCCATAACATTCATCTTTCAGGAAAAAACCGGAAAAATCCTTATCCAGATAACTCACCCTGACCAAGATTCGAACTCGGGATCTCGTTAACGTGTGGCGGACACGTTACAGAGGCTGGCATGTGCGCAGATCCATTAGGTTTTCTGTTTGGTACATATTTTGTGAGTCCTGCGCCGTGGCGTAGCGTACTAAGGCAGCATGCCTTGGTCCCTGGCCACCGAAAGTGGCCCGGGTTCGATCCCATCCATGGGGTGTGGATTTTAAATTCCGGGTATAGGACCGGTGCCCACTCAGCATCGTGAGGAAAGTGAGGAGCTTACGCTAGGTAAGCGGCCCTGGTCACGGCAACCAACATTCCGGCTGGGGGACGCCGGGATGCTGACCACATCTCCCCGTATCGGTTGGATGATCGTCCACCTCTGCAGTGCGTAAGTGGGCGTGAGGCCGGCAGTCGGGTTGGTAGGCCTTGCACCTTTAAGGGCAGTCACGCCATGGGTTATTATTACATATTTTGTGAATATGTGTAAATAATATTGTAAACAATCAACATATGAATGCATAATCAACATAATGACGGCATATGCTACGCGCATAGATATTGCACGCTATTGATACCTTAAAAAAATTGCAGATTTTTTCCGCTAATCTATACCAACGAACAGTGGCGTGCAGTGAATAGAGTGTTCTTATCTATGTATACGAGTAAGAGATAAACATAGGTACTCTGTACATCAGTATCAATCAACCTCACAGAGAACTGACTCAAAATGCTGCCCTTGTTTATAAATAAATTAATTTAAAGTAAAATGAATGAAAAAGATAACATCAATATTATTATAGTAAAACCTCGTTTATCCTGAACAACTGGGACCAGGGCTGATCGAGTTAACGAAAATCCGGGTTATCCAGATCATGACGGAAAAACAATAAAAAAAAGTCATGTACAACATCATCCAAGTATTTTAATGGAGTATAGAAATTATTATCTGCACACATTCATTTAAAAACACATACATTGTATGTACTGTAATAGCCTGTGTATTGCACTATACACAATATAGCTATAGTCGGCAGTAAAAGGGCAATGAGCTTCTGCTGTCTCAGTTAAGTATTTCGCTTACGAGCAGCACCATCTCGCATCCGCTTTAACATTGGTTGTTCATTTGGCAATGTTTCAGCTCGACTTTCAAAATAAAGCATCAATTTCTCTATGTTTACTACTGCTTGTTCGTAGGTGATAAACACAGCTAGTTCATCAACATTGTTTGAATCTGAATACTCTTCATTTTCATTTTTAGTAACACTGCATGATACAATAATGTCTTCCTCTGTAATCGGCTTCCACACTTCTTCTTCTTCTTCATCTTCTTCTTCTTCTTCTTCTTCTTCTTCTTCAATCTTGTTTTCTGTCAAGTCACGCACACCAGGCCACAACTTTTTCCATGTCTTCTCTTCCAACCTGGTCCCAAGTAGTTGGGATAACTTCAATGACAGCGAATTCGCCCGCTAGTAAGAGAATTCTCGTAATTTACCTAGCAATGTATTGCCCATGAAACAAGTCTTTATTTAATAAGCTTAACTTTTTTTTTCAAAACTGGTTTGGATTATTCGGTCGCCGGGTTAACGAAGTTTTACTGTACTACTAAACATTTACTTGCACTTCGGCAGTCGTTTCATAGCCCTAGGGTCGGATATTCGCCGGTTTTCATCCAGCACCAAAACCACCGCAGTATAGGGAAGGGTGTATTTGAGATGCTAAACCCTGCCTGACGGAAGGTAGTCTAAACAAAGAATGCGGCCACACCTGGGAGGTCGCTAAGGTGTCAGACCATCCGTCTATATTGAGTCGGTCTGACCCCACGCATCGTGATAGCTAACTCTTCCTTAATTCGATAGATAGTCAGTCCCACCAGACGGCTTGGCGATCTCACAAACCATCTCCTTCTTAGGTATTTTAGCGCCCCTGGCATTTTCTCTCCCGTTTTCCTTACTTATAACAGCTATTTGCTTCCTACTCTGTGGAACTCCCATGCTGAAGAGAAGGCGGAGTTACCTTCAAACAATTTAAAAACTCTATATACGCATTATCTTCTCTAATTATTTTGCAAAATAACCTCTCGATCTCTGTCATCGCCCACCATCACACGGACTCTGAGGTTAATATTATATGAGACAATGTAATAGAAATTACACGTTTCACTTAGATATTTTGTAAACCTCGAACTATCTGCTTACTAACTTGGTGCTACAGAGAACCAAACATGAATGCATAAACTTACATCACAGACAGGGTCATATGGAGGTCATCGTTGTCCACGACAGTTCTTTACAAGCATTAAACTTGTTTTGAGGATGTACACAACAGCAAAAGAAAATTAAATTCGCAGAAAAATTCTCAGGTCCAGCAAAGAAGGATAATGCAGGGTAGTTAAATTATAATCGAACCCATTCGAGGCATCTCTCTACTGCGCGACACGGCCGGCAGTCGCCGAGAAACTTACGCGGCAGAGGCGGACTAGAATCCTTACCTTATAGTAAATGCTGATAAAATAATAAATGCAGAGTGATATCAGAGATTAATTCTGAAAACATTTTTCAATCACTTGACAAAAGAAGAGAAATCGTATGGTTGGTTCCAGCAAGATTCTGCAACAGCACATTTGGCTACCGAATCATTAAATGCAGTAAGACAGGTGTATGGTGACAGAATAATTAGTGTTCATTTGTGCTCCCCTCGTTTTCCTGACCTAACGAGATATCACTTTTATTTATGGGGTTCTTTAAAAGACAAAGTGTATCGTTCCAATCCTCATACACTACAGGAACTTAGGGAAAACATTGTGCAAGAAATCGCAGGAATATCTGCTGATGAGCTTCAGAGAGTGAGCTCAGTGAGTGAGAGTGAGTGTAAATATTCATTTATACGAGATATGCTGCCTGTTTTAGGGCAGGTCAACATTTACAGCATCTTTATAAGATAAGAATTCCAGTCCTGCCGGCGTTAAATTCCCCGGGGACTGTCGGCCATCTCGCGCAGTAGAGAGAAACCGCCAGTGGGTTCGATTATAATTTAATTACCCTGGATCCACTAATAATAGACCTTTTCTTTGTTCTTAACAACAGTATCAACTGTCAGGAGCATATCACACGAGTGTACCGAAATTTCGTCTCGCTGCAGTTCATTCACACGCCAGTAAATCTGATATGGAGTTGTCACTATTAGGCACACTAAAAAAAAAAAATCATCGGCCGAGGCGGATTTGAGCCTGCCACTATGACATCAGGAGGCAACACCTGATTGACTGTTGAAATCCACTACCTAAACAGAGAAAACTGGTAAAACATGGCCAATTTCCTGATTAGTGCGCGAAACATATCGAATTTGTTCAGTTGTCACAGAAAGTTTGTCTATTTTCTTTTTGTTCCTTTTTATCTTCCTTTTTTCTTCACCTTAACTTAAATGTACATCATTTACGGAATATGAATATAATACATCCCACGAATGACCTATGTACTAAATTGTTGTATAATAAGTAATATCTTTAAGTTAAAAGCCATAAAGGTCTGCTTCATTTGAGCATCTTTCTGGATATAATCTTGGGAAGTTAGCTATCAACGAACTACGTACTCCAGAGAACGGTATTTTTTAAATTCGTTTTAATTTGACATCCATTAGGTTGATTGGTCAAATTTGAAAATAAATAGGTGACATATGCTCGAATGAGGCAGAGTTCATAGAGCTTAAAGTTACCCCGCATTCATCATTTAAGACAAAGGAAAACGCCGCCAAGAAGCTTATCCAGGTATCTAACCCTAACCAAGTTTCAAATGTGAGACAGACACGCCTTAGAGGAGGGTAATTGCACCTCTCCATATAAATTAGCATATCATACCAAAAAAGATATCAAGTAAAACGGAATTATAATGTTTTTAAAATTCAAATGTATCATGTTTTGTCAAATTATATTAAAAATATTCTGTAATAACGATCAACAAAATCATAATGGAATTTAGTTATACCAACACAATATGCAACACTTCTTCAATAACCAAATTTTATTGGGATTTGGGACTGGAAGTATTTAAAAAAGGACTATAGGACATTTGTGTACATAAATGCTAAAAAAAAAAAGGATTGAAATTGAGTGATCTTTCAAAATACCTCTTAAAAACTCTACTGTTATATTTGTTGTACATATATATGGCCCATGTGTGTATGATGAAATAATAATAATAAACAGTTGAATGATTTTTAAGACTACACATAAACGCATATTCACGCACACGCATGCACACACACACAAATGTCCTCTTGTCATACCATAGCCTCAGTATTTGCAACAGAGGGAAAGCTCAGTGAAAGAATTTCTGTACGGACTCTTAACATAACATTCAGTGAATATCTTCTAATGTAAGTAAAAAGTGTATAAGACCGCTGTAAGTAGCAAAATTATGCATCTCTTAAACATCAAATTTGTTTATTAACTCCATAAATGTGATAGTTTAGAGGCATCTCCTCTTGTATAAAGTAGTTATGAAACGTTACCTTTTTAGAATATCCCTGGAACGAGTTCTAATTCAATGGAATCCGGATCTTCTACCAGAGCTTAATCATCCCGTTGAAGCATTTAGGAACACTATGACCGTACCTGCTGTTCCTGCTTCCAGCATCGTTGATATTATCTCAGAAGATCCGTATCTTCCACTGACGAGTGTCGTCGTCAAAAGTCTCAACACCATTATATCTGCTCGTTCCGGTTATTCTTCTTTTTAACAGGAAAAGAAGAATGCTTCTCCAGTATACTTCTGAATAAACCATCACTTTCCGCGATTATGCTCTCGTTATATATGTTGCTCCTCCCATTAGTGAAGAATTTCGAGCTTGTAATTGAAGGAAGCTGTTGAATATTGCATACCTGAGACTATTTTTCTTTCCAGGTTAAAGGTTAACCGGTGACCTACTAACCATCAAAACATTCGCATATGAATGCTTTGTTTAATAATTCAAAACACGAATCTGACAGAGGCGGTATTTAGTTCCTGGTCATTATTACTTTCTCCATTATATACCTACAGAATGCACAGGAAATATTGCATTTGATCCAAAAATTTGATACTGCATTTTAATGTTTTGAGACCCCCAAAAGTCTTTTTACATAAAATCTGAGAGAGAGAGAGAGAGAGAGAGAGAGAGAGAGAGAGAGAGAGAGAGAGAGAGAGAGCGCGTTCAAAATCGAAAAGCCTAACCAACTTGGCGTTCAACATCTTACAAGGATGTGACAAGAAGATTTTCCATTGAACTACATTTATATATAATAATGTTCCCCTTTTATTTTCTTCAAAATGTTATATTATTAAAATGTTATTTTATTAGGATGTTTAATAAAATCTTAGGTGTGACTTGGTAACAGAATGTTACATTGCATATCTTAAATTCTCCATGGATAACTTAAGAAAACTGCTTCATTCCAACAGGGTTTTATATCACAAAACCATGATATACAGTAAAAAAAATTAATTCATAAAATATGTTCAAAGTTTCAAAACATACAACTTGATTTAAATTACCTTTCCTTTATTTTTTAAGCGTTGGCCGATTATAGGGTATTTCCTACTATTGCTCAAAACTTTGCACTGTTTGATGCTATATGCACTTCAATTGTCATGCTTATTTTGTTTTATGCATTGAGCTTTCAAAATATCTAGTATAATATAATTATAGTAAATTATAATGCACAGAGTCATATGATTGTGACACAAGAGTTTTCTTTCTTGCGGATAATATTTAGGCGATACCTTTATATCTGCTGTACTCTCTTTTGCTGATTCACCAAAATAAAAAGATAAAAAAAGTTTCATGATGAACATCCACGTAAATTTTAGTTACATGCAGTTTAATTGTGTGTCTATAAGGATACATAAAGGGACACGTGTATATTCATCTACAGGATGTACAACGCCGAGACAAATTCATTTCACAAAACGAGATTTTAGACAGGTAATTTGAGATAAGGCACCCAAGGTCAAAGGTTTAACACCTCAGGTATTAAAGTCTTACATCATTGATAGCTGTGTCGGAAAGCTCGCAACTCTTAAGAAGCAAGTAGACTTGCCATTGTGTTTCTACCTTAATTGTTATTTGTACTATAGCGTATTTAACTTGAAGGTTATTTCAGCATCTACCTTAAACCTTTGTTCCTAAAGATGCGCCAAGTCATTGTGGCACCTTTTTACCATATGGATTTCTGAGCATAAAACAGTAATTTCTTTAGTACCCAAGAATTCAATGCATAATTACGCGTCTGTAAGGTTCGTTTCCTATCTCAAATTAAATGTCTTAAACTAAGTATTATTTAAATAATGCAATTTGCACAAAACACTAACAAATCAGCAAAACTCTGGGGACACTATTCTATTCGTTCCTAGTTCAATAAAATGAGGCATTAATTTAGTAAACTTGGGCTCCAGGTATTAAAATTAGTAATATCAGAAAACAATGATGAATTTAAAATCTAATGAAACAGGCACAGATTTCTACACTAAAAAACTATAACCAATAGTAAGATGTAGAGGTTTCCGGGTTTACTGGCCGTGATCTTGTAGGAAAAACTGAAGTTCCTGACGTTTCGCTCGTGCGTTCGTCAAGCATCCTCAGAGGACTCATGGCAAACTACAGTGGCTCCGGCATATGGCACCAATTATATAAGTGAGACCACCTTCTTCCCTCCTGTTGGCTATAATTGTTGCCTTATTTCGGAGCCACTCTAGTTTGCCCGTAGGGGAGGGGATCCGGGCTGCCGAGGTGCGGGCGCTGCGGACCCTTAGCACACGTGGTACCTCTGACGTTACTAGAGGAACCTCGGGCCGAACAGCCGAGCCCCTCCTTGAATGGGAGTTGTTCGAATTGGGTTGGACTCAGGGGGCAGTGTGTTCCCGACATCCACGGGGAATTGCGTACCTCCGGCCAGGCTACTGCCGCCAAGAGGGGCTAGAGGGTTGCCTAAGTCCCGGGTACTAGCCTGCAGAGCTAGTAGAAGGTGTGCTAGATCACCAGGCGGCCCCACCGAGGTTTTCGGTAGTCTTCCCTGCGGGGTTGACGCGTATAAGTGGCGTATCCACTTCCACCCGTCTTGACGTTGTGCTCAGCGGGGGGAGGGGGCTTTTTAAGAAATCAGTTATTACCCTATGGAAAGAGCCCCGTAGTATGCATCGCTCCCGGGTAGGAGGCCCGGGTCCTTGGTCCTACGGGTTCAGAGCTAATGGGAGTAGAACCTCTGCACATAACTCCAGTTTGCCACGAGTCCTCAGAGGATGCTCGACGCACGTAAGAGCGAAACGTCAGGAACTTCAGTTTTTCCTACTAGATCACGGCCAGTAAACCCGGAAACCACTAAAATCTTACTGGATTGTGTCGGCCGTGAAAGCCTATGTTGCTATAACCAACAGGACATGATAAAAATGGCACAATGGGTTTCACACACAAATAATTAATAATACAATGCAGGGAATCGAGTATACAGCATTAATTTCAAGACGTTGGCATTGAACTGTTAATATCTCCAGAGGATAATAACACGGCGCTGGAGTGGGTTTCCCCCGTATTCTCCGGTTTCCCCCGCCATCACATTCTACCGGTGCTCCATCTTTATCTCATGTACCATTTGTGTCACCAACTGCGGTGCCGTGTGTAGTGTGTAGTAAAAGTGGACGTTAAACACTGCACATTTCATCACTCCAGAGGCATTGTTATGTATTTCATTACTCCGATGGTTCCATTTGCTACGATGGCAAATAAAACGTTCCTACTTATGTATGAACTTGATTTTAAATTTGTTTTTATTCTTCTTCTTTAACTGCCCTTATACCACTTCGTAGTGTCAGGGTAGTCTCCCCCCCCCCCCTTGTTCCATTTATAGCCCGCCTTTAACTGTTATGGTCATATCGGCGGCCGTTCTCCTTTGGAACATACTGAAGGTGTTAACTCGCTATCTTTTTGGTTTTTAATCATTAGATCACGCACACATTACACTCTCATTCATACTTCCAGACTCTGGGGAAGATGAGGAATTATCTTGGTCGGAGAAAAATCCCCAACCCCACCGCCAAAAATCGAACCGCAGGCAGGTGCTCTACCGACTGAGCTACGGGGCCAGCCAGGGTAGTATTGTTTTGCTGAGGAACGGAATTTCTGGATCAGTGAAAGAGAGAATCCAGGATGAGTGATCAGCCCTATGTCTATTATGAGAGTGAGGGAAGTGGTTGACAGAATGAGGGGACATGAAATGATAGGAAAGATGATCATTATCTTCCTTCATGTTTTAGGCATTACTGCCGGTTGCAGTCCATATAATTTATGTTATTGGTTCTACCGTTTTCTTGGTCTTCCCATGGTCCTCTTTCCTACTGGTCTATAAGTTCATAAAATAGCGTGGTAATCTTTCTCCATGTTTTGTACATGGGTTACCCATTTACTTCAACATTCTTGTGCTCTGTCATTCAGGTCGAATATCTCTAACTCTTCGCGTACATCTTCATTTCGTTTGTGGTCAATTTTTCACTTTCCCGCAATGCTTATTATGAATTTCATTTCATTTGCCTGAAGTTTTCTTTTATCTTTTTCATTTATGACCCACACTTCGCTGCCATATATTAGGTACTGACATTACTTTGTAAAATTTTAGAATGGTATTTTTACTTCCTTTATTTTCTAGACTTCTTTTTGTTGTTCCATTTATATAGTTAAATATTTCTGACTTTTTAATTATATCTGTTTCTTTCTTATATGACGTGTGATAATCCAAGTATTTGAAATTGTTATATATATTGTTATTTACATTTTATTTATATTTATTATATTTATATTTATTAGATATATTGTTGTCTACTTGTTATATATTATTATTTTCTATTACAATTTTGGAACTAACACTCTCTTTACCTTTAAAAGCCATCACTTTACTTTTATTTGAAGATATAGTCATATTAAACTCCTTTAAAATTTTGTTTGGCTCGTGTATTGCCTTCTGAAGATTATTTTCTGAGCTAGAGATAATAACCTGGTCATCTGCGAATGTAAGGGATATTACAATAATAATAACGATGCTGGAGCAATTGGTGTAATTCTGGCGGGGGAAACCGGAGGACCCGGAGACCTTGCTGAGAACCAAGCGTTCTAAACACTCGACCAGAGCGCGCCTATTTTAGTTCACGGGACCATAAAGTGTGTATTTTTCAAAGAAATTTACAGTATGATGTGTATATCGAATTATAAGATGAAATGCAAGCGTTCCTCTCTACTTATCTAGCAAGCATTGGAGAAAGGAAACATGCACTTTACACTAAATAATATTATTTACCTATAGGTAAGATTTTAAAAATCTCTTTAAAGTCCCCTTTACGCTGCTGAAAATGACAGTAGATGTTTAATATGGTAGTTTTAAGTGTCACGTCTGTATTATGAAAAATTGGCAAACTATTTACACCAATTATATGTAGCAGTAAAGGAAAGTGGATAGGACATGGAAAGAATGGAGAAAGAAAACGATACACATATGTACATTGTACAAATGTTTATCACCTTAACATGAAGCAGATGAAGGAAGGTTTAGTGAGAATAGCTTGTAGAAATGTGAGTAAAGATATGTGAGTGTAACATTATTGCCCGATTTCACCAACGGATGTTAAGACTTAACACGAGTTTAGCATTAGCTATAACAAAAATTGCATTTCACCAACATGTGTTAGTGTAACACTCGTATCAAATCTCTTGTTAAACTAACAAGTCAAATTTCTGGTGTTAAGTCCTTAACAATTGTAAATAGTCAAGATGGCGAGCATGAACTCAGCTGTTGATGTCGATTTGCTATATTTCAGACCGTCTAAATGGCATGCGTAATAGAGTACGGCCTATGAGGAGAAATTATTTTGAGGACCTATCAGAAGAAAATTTTCTACAGACTGTCGAAACAAGTTGCTATGAAGGTTACTGCGGAAGTGCAAGAGAGGTTAGAACATGCATCGAAAGGAATATGCCGATCTCGCCTTTGCTTCAAATATTAATAACTTTGCGAGTTTATAATTCACTGAATATGTGGATAATACACTGTCCATCTCCCGTCTTGAAACGTTCAAGTCACTTGTCCTTCGCTCCTCGTTTTAAATTTACGTAATACTGAGTTAGAAAATGCATCGAAAGGAATATGCCAATCTCGCCCTTGCTTCAACTATTAATAACTTTGCTATTTTATAATTCACTGAATTATGTGGATAATACACTGTCCATCTCCCGTCTTGAAACGTTCAAGTTACTTGTCCTTTGCTCTTAGTTTTAAATTTACGTAATACTGAGTTAGAACATGCATGGAAAGGAGTATGGCGATCTCGCCTTAGCTTCAAGTATTAATAAATTTGCGATTTTATAATTCACTGAATTATGTGGATAATACATTGAGCACCTCCCGTCTTGAAACCTTCAAGTCACTTGTCCTTATTCGCACCTCGTTTTAAATTTAGGTAATACTGAGTCAGAACATGCATCGAAAGGAATATGCCGATCTCGCCTTTGCGTCAAGTATTAATAACTTTGCGACTTTATAATTCACTGAATTGTGTGCATAATACATTGTGCACCTCCCATCTTGAAACGTTCAAGTCACTTGTCCTTATTCGCACCTCGTTTTAAATTTAGGTAATACTGATGAAGTTGTTTGGTGCGTGTAGTAATGAAATATGCATTTGTATTAAATTCATTTCCAATATTTTCCCACGTGACGTCTTTATCTCTTACATTCACCGCATCCGTTCTCTCATTTTCCACGATATCCTTACACTTCGCCACCAATTCAATTAACAATTCATTCTCCATCGATGAAATTTGTCTCACGGCTTTTGTTTACGATTTTGTTCACCAGCCATTTTTTTCAGCTGTGTGCACTGTGCAGACGAAAATTAAAGCAAAAGCGCATCGCAGTACATAATACGTCTCATCCATAGCCTTCTATAGCTGTAATACTTACACGTTTCTTAGCGCTAACACGTGTTTGTTAACATTTTCAGAAAACAGGTTGGTGAAATGCAAGAAATTTAACAGTCGTGTTAGCGCTATGACAATTGTTACGTTACATTTGTTAACGTCGATTTTAACATCTGTTGGTGAAATCGGGCATATATGTTATTACATTTTAGTATTTGGAAGTGATGCTGTTTTAAAATCTCGACTTACGGTTCTCAAAGTCGATAATATACATTGTATATTCAAAAATTGAAGATTAGCGGAAGCATTTCGATTACAATTCTATTGTTGGCACTCACTGCCGTTAAATAGTGATATATCTTTTCATTTTCCTATTTACCAAGACCTGTTTATTTGTAGTATTACTGGAACACCCACAATTACAACTCAAAAAGGGGCGGGGGGATTTGCCTTTGCAGTCACTGTAAGAGAAACCACTCACGTAACAGACTTTAGCAAGAGGCAAGCTACGACTGAGAGACGTGAGGAAATCTCTGTGATATTTACTACATGGTTTTTGCCATGCGTTTTACATGACTTACGTGAGGAAAATCGCTTGGCTTAATGAAATGAATGTATTTTATCGGTGCTTCGATCCCCGATGGTTTGCGGTGAAGAAGCGCGTCTTGGAATGCACACCTGCTCTTTGTGATCATCGACCCGCACATCCAAGAGTTTTAAGGCACGTTCACGTTCTCAAACACAACTTCCGCTTAATTCTCTAAGGCAGGGGGGAAATAACAATTCATGAATCATTTGCTTTTGTCTCTTACTTAAACACATAACTGTTGCTTTTATTCTCTTAAAACGTGCATTTCAAGTCCTGTCCGCTGTATATATTCAGTGAATTTACTTTCATCTTTTCTACCCATCTTGAAAAACATTTTCAAGAAATTCATCATAACTCATCGTAGTTCTCACAGAGTCTCTTCATTTTTATTTGTCTTTTCTCCATCCTGTAACGCTTACTTTATCACTCAAATGTTACTCTTATTGAAAAATTGAGTTTGGAGCAAAGCAATTTCTTAAGCTTTTGTTAAATGTTTCAATATTGGGGTTAAGATATATCTATTTGTCCAGTATACCTTCTACGTTTGGTGGAATAAATGAAGCAAATATCATGATCTAGAGAATGGGAGGGCTTAAGGAGAGAGTAAAATCTCTATCCCGCGAACGTTAAAATTGCTATCTTAAGGTGCACTTTGCTCTGGAACTTGTACAGATATCAATATGAACTTTTTTCAGCTGTTTCAGACAATGTTTTTAAGTGTATCCATCTAGTTTTTTGAAAAGTTCCATGTTTGTAAATGTTAGAAATTTGTTTCTACAGCAACAACTTTTCCTTTAATTTACTATCCAAAAACATTTTATAAACAAAATATTTCACTAATCAAAACAAAAGTATATCCACAAAAGTAATTAGTATATAAAATTAGAGATATTTATCTTTCATATTTTTGAGAAAGCTCTACTTTTATGACATAAAATGTATTGTACGGGAATATTAAACTGAAAACAGAGAAAAAACTCAACTTTTAAAATTCCAATGTTTATTATTTTTCCCTTGCACAAACAGCGGCCACCTTAACAAGAGTGATGCCAATCGCTGCACCGTAAATTCCACTATAAAATGAGCTAAATTTTATATTCTTAACCCAACTAGTTCAAAAGTTATAATTTTTTTTCTGAAATGATGAAAATGAGAGTCCGATGCAGCAGAAATTTTCAAAATTATATTAAATATACTTGCAATGCGTTCCTAACGCTAAATTATATATCAAAATGTTCAGAAAAGTTCAAATAATAATAATAATAATAATAATAATAATAATAATAATAATAATAATAATAATAATAATAATAATAATAATAATAATAATAATAATAATAATAATAATAATAATAATAATAATAATAATAATAATAATAATAATAATAATAATAATAATAATAATAATAATAATAATAATAATAATAATAATAATAATAATAATAATAATAATAATAATAATAATAATAATAATAATAATAATAATAATAATAATAATAATAATAATAATAATAATATAGCCCTAAATCTCATGTTTAACCCAAGGATACCATGAATGTAACTAAACTTAAGGACTGTAGTTATTCTAGAAAATACCTCCATTTTCTCAAACTGCTCTGTTGTTTCAGGGTCGACTTTATAAGCAGAACTGATAACGAAGCAATATATATATATATATACATATATATATATATATATATATATATATATATATATATGATACTCTGTGTTCACTCTTCTTACCCTTGTTCCGTCTTCACGTGCTATTTTGTGGCACTTTCAATTTCACTCCATTTCTTAGACATCGTATATTGGCTACGTTTAAAAGTCCAAATAAATGCGATGATCTCATTAAGACATGCACTTTTATCCACACCCTAATTCTCCAACGGTTCTCTAAGAAGCATTCAATCTGTCTTTACCAAATATGACTCCCTGTTTATGATGCTCGTCCATATATTCTAAATCACATTGCCTCTTTACTGCTAATAACTGGTTCTCTGCAAATGGAAGTGGACGTAAATTATGTTCCCAATTTTCAACCCCGTACGTGAGCTGTTCCTTTTTGGTTTTTGTTTCTTTCTTTCCGCGACTCAAGGATGTTTCAAATAAACAAAATAACATGCTTGACATAAGCCTGATGACATTGAAAGTCCTTAAAGCATTTATCCTCATTTTTTACTATCGTCTCATATCAGCATGTGAAAAAGGTCGTTGCCTTGATATTATATACATAACTGTTATATTATTTTTTTTTAAAAAAAAGGTCTTCCTTATATTCATTGAAATAATTCATTATCAACTTCTATAGCTTAGGTTCCGACTTCAAGAAATTCTAACCTTTCATCTTGCGTTTGGGCGTCCTCTTGTTCTGTTCCCTTCTATGACCTGTATATTGTTATAATGTTAGGTAATCTTGTTTCCAACATTCTTTCTAAATGTTGGCTTCAAATACATTAATATGTTTAGTTTAGTTCCTGTGGAATTTCTATGTTTCCTTTACGGTTTTTCTTTGGTATTCGACTTTTCCTATAACTAGACCGCGAACAAAATGTAGTTGGAGGCGTGGCTAACCAACACTGGAGTCCTCTAGCTTCACCCTCTACCATCAATTTAGGTTGCCTCTCCTCCATCGCGCGGGCTGAACTGGTCATCTGTTTCACTCGTTTTCTCATTCACTGTTAGATTCACTCTATGCATTTTCTATCGAATCACTGCTTTGTTCCTCAGAGTTTAAAGAAACTATGATTCTATCTATTTGTTGATCGATTGTGAGGTCATGTTCGAGGTAATTACTTTCTGTTAACTTTGAAAATCGAAAGAGTATTAAAATACGTTTCATGTGGTTTGCCTGTGTCACATGCAGGAAGGGAGGGATGTTTGGATGGCGAGAAGGGGAGAAGGCTCTCCTCGCGCATGCGCACA
The DNA here is from genome assembly GCA_030765055.1 of Mantis religiosa. Lineage (NCBI taxonomy): Eukaryota > Metazoa > Arthropoda > Insecta > Mantodea > Mantidae > Mantis > Mantis religiosa. The sequence continues at coordinate 56,876 of JAUKNK010000327.1, read as the reverse complement.
CCGACTTCATTTTGTTTGCGGTCTACCAATAGTAATGTAATTTTAGCTAATAATTAGTTCCGTCTCTAATTAGTTCCACATTATAAACATAACATAGCCACACTCATAATATGGGTATGTTAATTACGGAATTGTTTTTGTTTTGTATAATTTAATTAATAATTTGTTTCTTGTATACTTTCCATAGTACAATGGCTTTTCCGTGTTTACATTAATTTTATTTTTATTAAATTTTTTATTAACTCGTTTTATTTTCTGTTTCTCTGTTCGATACAACTTTTGCAATCAATTTTAAACTTCCCAATGAGACAAATACTTGAAACTTTAAATATAGCTCAAAAGTGAATGAGGCTGCAATATTAACTACCTTACGAAAATAACCCCAATCCCAAACTACTCTCTACAGTCTACACACAGCAACTTTTAAACTAACTTGAAGATGAGCTAGAGACGTGAACATTTAAACGTAAGGCTCAGAACCGGATAATAATACAATATTAACTAGCTTACAAGAAAATTTCCGCATTACAAACTAACCTTTATATGAAAATATATTATTATTATTATTATTATTATTATTATTATTATTATTATTATTATTATTATTATTATTATTATTATTATTATTATTATTATTATTATTATTATTATTATTATTATTATTATTATTATTATTATTATTATTATTATTATTATTATTATTATTATTATTATTATTATTATTATTATTATTATTATTATTATTATTATTATTATTATTATTATTATTATTATTATTATTATTATTATTATTATTATTATTATTATTATTATTATTATTATTATTATTATTATTATTATTATTATTATTATTATTATTATTATTATTATTATTATTATTATTATTATTATTATTATTATTATTATTATTATTATTATTATTATTATTATTATTATTATTATTATTATTATTATTATTATTATTATTATTATTATTATTATTATTATTATTATTATTATTATTATTATTATTATTATTATTATTATTATTATTATTATTATTATTATTATTATTATTATTATTATTATTATTATTATTATTATTATTATTATTATTATTATTATTATTATTATTATTATTATTATTATTATTATTATTATTATTATTATTATTATTATTATTATAATAATAATATTATTATTATTATTATTATTATTATTATTATTATTATTATTATTATTATTATTATTATTATTATTATTATTATTATTATTATTATTATTATTATTATTATTATTATTATTATTATTATTATTATTATTATTATTATTATTATTATTATTATTATTATTATTATTATTATTATTATTATTATTATTATTATTATTATTATTATTATTATTATTATTATTATTATTATTATTATTATTATTATTATTATTATTATTATTATTAATTAACTTCATGAATCCAAGACATGAAAGTTTAAATATGACTCAGAAGTGGATCATAATGCTATATTACCTCGTTTCCAGGGAAAAAAATCCCTAACTACACTTTCGCAAGAAAATATAAAGGGAGGTTTTGATTTTCCCAAAAGTTACTCTAAAATTTTGCTTATAATACCATATGTTTAAATTATTTTCATGACCAATGAAATTTGTACTTTTAATTTTCTGGAAATAATGCAATTGTATAAAGCAATGGCTATCCCAATTGTAACGTATGGTTCAGAAACATGGACAATGTTTCAAGGTAAAAGAAGTGTACAAACAGCAGAAATGAAGTTCCTTAGAAGCACAGCTGGATATACAAGACTAGGCAAAAAAACAAAATGGTGAAGTACGACAATTAAAAATAGCAGAATTAAATAAAGCTATAATAGAATACAGTACCAAATGGAAGCACCATCTCAACCGAATGGATAGAAATAGAATTCCAGTATACAATTACCAACCGCAAGAACGAAGAAATCTAGGAAGACCGAGGAAAAGATGCAAGGAGCAAGACTTAGGAGCCGGAACAGGCTAAATGGCCTAAATCGAGTTAAAGAAAAAGAAGAATTTTCTGGAAATAACCTTTGAAGTCGGATGAAATTTTAAAAAAGGCTTAGAACTGAATGAAAAACAAACATGCAGGAAGACAATATTTTTCAATTTTAATTACTTGGATAATAAGAATGTTTTTAAAATTCTGGTGTGCAACTTTTTAAAACTGACTAAGCACCATACAGGTTTACAAGCCCATACCGATTCCTAACCAAATACAGATTATCTGAACATGTGCAATTTTGAATTTTTAAGACCTAAGGAAGTACTTATTATGAAAAACGAAAAACATGAGGCCTCTGCAGTAGGTAATAGCAATGTAGGAAGTATTTGTCCTTGAAAAAACTCACACAACAGTTCATATTATTTTCAGTGCAATAGCATTGTCAGTGACGTAGGTAAACTAACTGTTCATGAATCAATTAATTACGATATAATTATTTGTGGGCTGCACCCCTGTATTTCTTTTAAATCTTACAAATATTTTCGTAAACTTCACAACCATAAATTTTCGGGATAATCTGCATGGAGGTCTGAAACTACATTAAAATAAAGATACGTCTGCTGCCTCTGCACTATATAACCCCTGCTTTTTATTAGAATATTAAGCACTTAAAATATATTTTATAATATCCAAAGCGACTAAAAATCCCAATTTGCCTTTATATTGTGCCGTACATTTTATACAGGGTGCCCCACAAAAAGCAGGAAATGTCTTTTAGATTCTGTAATATGAGTTGGATACATATTTTAATTTATATTTTACTGACACTGTCACTCGAACGTTCATAATCAATGCAAGGTCTCAAAATGATTCACTTTGGCTTCCACATAGCGGCGTAGACGTTGTAACCAATTTCGGGTGGCATTCTGGATAGTTTGAAGTGTAACGTTGTTGGAGGCGTCTGTCAGTACAACTTTCATGTTGTCAATGTTTGTGATGTCTCTCCTATGTTCTTGAACCTCTTGTAACAGTATACCCCAAATGCAATAATCACGTAATATACACAATGGAGCAGTACAAAACTGTACAACAACATATCACACATATTATTGCAAATACAATCCTTCTTGTAGAAGAAAATCCAAATTTTCTTCTTTTTGTTGGAAAGCTTGATTAAATAATAATTTATGTATGCATGTCTTAAGGTGTTTTGGAGAGACTACTTGTAAAAGAACACTTAAAACAATGTATATACTCTTGAAGGAAAATTTCTTCATCCTTGTCCGGGTTGTTAAGATCTATAAGCACCTCTTTGTATGCAAAAACTCATATTGATATTTTGCGCCTTACTTTAATCTACCAAATCTTGAAAACTGCAGGGATGGTTATGTTAGACCTACTTACACCAAGAGATACATCTGCAATAAGTATGGGAACTCAAGCCTTATGAGAATAAAACATACTGTTGAGAAATCATAGCTACTTTTTATTTCCATGGATGTCTCTATTACTAAGTTGGACTGGCAAACAATAGTTTGCTAGTCTAAACTATTAATATCTTGGACATTTGGCAGCAGCCTTGAGGATTTTAGATATATGGGAAAATGTAGATATGTCATTACTATAACCAGGGGTACTTGTGCATATACCAGTATGTGTCGCCTTCATTAGTATTGTCGTTCTCCTTCCTCTTAGGGTAATATGCTAACCTCTGGTTCCAGAGATCACGTGTTCAAATCCCAAGGAGGACGACGTAGTTTTTTCGGACATAAAACATAGTATGGCTTCCTTTTGGAGGGAAGTAAAGCCTGTGGTACTGTGTCGTAGATTTACGGCATGCAAATGAACCTCAAGCCTGATAAAGAGGCCTGTGAGCAAAATTAAGCAGCCTTGGCCCAACGTAAAATGACACTAAAAGAACCACAGTAACTAAAGACCACACATAAATAAAAATTAAATTTCATTATTTTATTTAATAATAGCAACACAAACCTGTAATTATGACCTTCAGAAATAAACAGTGGAGATAAAGTAAATCTGACACTAAGTTAGTATCTCTCGTCTGGCAACAAATCTCTGGTCAAATTAATATCAAATTTAGAGTTTTCCTACAATTCTAGTCACACTAAAGATTATTTCAAATGAAATGTTCCCTGGAAGAGATGATGGATCTGTTTGTTAGTTTATTTAATATATCTTGAGTAAACGTATTCCACGAAATTTAAAAGTGCTGTTATAAACGCCAAGAGGGAGTAAGATCTAGCGGCAGATAGTGCCTCTATCACTTACCGATTATTATCTGCCTCGTCCCACAGCACGGGAACATACATTCGACCTGAAACAAACCTGTCATTAGAACGTAAATAAAAACAAGAAGTATTAGGCACAAGTGTACCATAAATGCTGAAAGGCAAACTAAAATCGCTCCAGTTTCTGTAACATCCTATAGTAACCTGCCTTGAAAAACCAAGCCGACAACGTCTTTTGTAAAAATTTGGCCTCAAATATTTAACACAGTGTGTTCCTTAAAAAGGTAGCCGATAGCCTATGAACATGCAGTGTGAACAAATAATTTGAACTACGGCTTATGACAAATACATGTTTAAACATAAATTTAAATATGAGATTTCCTGGGGATACTTCATATAAAGCGTTTTTTACACAATTTGGAGGAATTTTGTTCTTATATATAGAGAGAGTGTCTAAAACCAGTTTTCCAAATAGCAACCCATGCTCTTTTTGCATTTCTCAAACTACATTGTTGGAGCTTTGCTGTAACAATTTTTTTTTTTCATTTAGCTTCAATTTCTTGTTTCCTCTTGCTTTATTTGATAAAGTATATTATTTGACATACAGGAACAGAATAAAGCATAAACTTTTCGTAATTAGAATTCAGTATTAAAAAGCGTTTTCGTGTCAGGATTAAAAACTATTTGGCGGTCAATATATCGTACTTAAACGTTTGTTAAGATATTATAACTACAAAAGAACAGCACATGTCTTAATAACAACTTGTAAGATTAATTATCTTTTAAAAGAATATATAGGAAGATACATTCTTTTTTGCAAATAGTTAATGCACACATCTTAAAATCAATACATTATTTAAGAAGCAGGAGTTAGAATACTGCCAATGGATAAGAATTCCTTAGCCAGGCAAAGCAATTAAAAGTCACATTAGATCAGGGAAGTAACCGTTCCAGCGAATTCAATCAACAGTAAATCTATCAGCTCAAGGTTCAGGTTATTAGAATTCAGCGGTTTTAGAAATCAAAGAACTGTATGAAACGAAGTGTATACCTGTCCTGAAAATTAAAAATGAAAAAAATTCTCAGAATTTAGCAAATCATCGAGTAAAATGTGTATTTTAGATGTGAATTCTTATTCACAGATTGCTTCCTCAGATGCAATTATTATTTTTTAATTTGCATCCTCCAACGTTATGTCATATCGGATGATGAATGAAATGGATAAAATGATGTTCAAATGACCCCAGGTTCCATGGAGCTTTGAGTTAACCGACAATCGTCTTTCAGAATAATGGAAAACCTTGGGGGGGAAAACACCTTATCCAGGTAAGTCAACCTGATGGAAATTCGAACTCGGGACCTATTGAACGCGAGGCAGACACGCTACCACCTACGCTACGCAGGCGGGCGTAGCTATGTTGGTGAAATCATGAAGCAGACGGGACCTAAGTTGATAGAGGAACCTATTTTTCTAAAATTGGGATCTTTCAGTAGTTTTACATTTTGTGAAAATATTTGACTGTGATCGGTAGTCTGTAGCACCCAAAGACCATAATCAGGTTATCCTTAGCTTTTCACGATGATTACGAAAATATTTTACATCGTAAATGTATTTATGCTTCAGAAGTTAAGAGATATAATACTTCAATAGCTATTGAAGTATTAAACTATAGTTAGAGCTTTTAGTGATACGATTCAGAATCAATTTCACTCCCCATCCTCAGGAAGTCGGTAACTCGCTTCAAATAATAGTTGCATTAGCCTCCATTAAATATCAGTCAATTTAACTGTCGTTGTCTATCCTCACATCCTTTTACGCAAACCATCAGAAAAACATTCCACAGCCCACCATTACAGCACCTGGTAGCAGTTCATCAACGAAGGAGACATTGCAAATAGCACCAAGGATGTCAGTCACATCGTGAAAATTAAGTTTTCAGTTTTTAAAATAATGGGTACTTATCAAAGAGATATGAGAACACATATCTCCGTCCCAAAAGAAGGATCCCCCACAGATCCCACTATGTCTGTGAAGAGCATTACACAAAAACGAAAATTTTGTTATATGTGAAGCTCTTATTTAAGTTCACAACCTTTCCAGGATGTAAGACACAGATGTTACAAAATTCCTTAAAATAAGTTTTACATGTTTTGTTTCTATTATTTGTTATTTTGCCAAAAAAAAAAATTTATTAAAATCCTATACAATCAAGCTATTTTCAAGACAAATGGATATATTTGTCACAAATGACACTCTGGTGACTCGAGTAGTAGGTGTGACGTCACTCCCTCCCCTCCTTTAGGACTAGATGAATAATCTGTAAGCGATAGACGCTCTCTCTCTTAAATTGACTCTTGGCTGAGTAACATGTATCTGTGACTCCACTTCTGGACAGGTAAATGGCCGTTATGGTCGCCTTTGTAATCTGCTTGTTGTAGTAAATATTCTTAAGTGAATTCCACATTTAATTAGCCTTACCCTACCTTAGTAGAAATGAAACCTTTATAGAAAAACCCCAACCTCTCGCCAAAGCATGTAGTTCTGCTCTGAGTGTTTGCCCCCGTGTTCGACCTGACCACTTGCTCCTTAATTTTCACAAACTAAGATCAGGTCATCACAATATATATATATCCTTCTGTATGACTTTTCTGTATCTAGTTAACCTAGCACCTTTCAGGTCAAAACTCTTGTCCTATTTGATGGTTCACTGCTGTTACACTACTGCATAATTTTTAAATCAATCAGTATAGTTTCATCTTCCACACAGTGTGTCATAATAAAAACACGTGTAACCATTATATAAATTTGTATATAATTAAAGCGTACTGTTATGAAGACAATTACATCATTTATTTAGTAAGTTAATTTTAACTGACTTGTCCAACATCATTTGTATTATGATTTACTGGATCAATAAATTACTTTACTATACTTTAAGAGGTAGACAAAATCTTACTATCAAAACTATAGATACCCTTAAAGCACACAATGGCATATGCATATTTTGAGTAGTTAACTATTTCCGAGAAATTTCTTGTTATTGGTATACATATTTTTAAATAGGTTCTGGTCATGAATGAAGCAAGGAATTTGAGGCAATTTGTAGAAAACTGAATAGAGAAAGTAATGTGTGGAACATCAGATGTTAAATATAGCAGCAGGACAAACGGTTATATGGCATTGCCTCTTACTTCAGCTGTCCACTCCTCAACGGTGGCTGATTCAGGTGTGCCATAGTGACCTGTTGTTCCACTGCCCGTGTTCTAAACCAAATTCATCTATACCTTTATTCACACTACTACATCGATTTAAAGGAGTCCTTCCTCACTTCCTTCTTTCTGCAGGAAATTTCATCCTTTTTTGTGTAATTTACGTCCTCTAACGTCAAGTCATATCGGACGGTGAATGAAATGGGTGAAATGATGTTCAAATGAGCCCAGGGTCCATAGAGCTTAGAGCTGCCCGACATTCGTCTTTGAGGATAAGGGAAAACCCCGGGAAAAACCTTATCCAGGTAACTCACCCTGACCGAGATTCGAACTCGGGACCTCTTGAACATGAGGCAGACATGCTACCATCTACGTACCGAGGCGAGCTTAATCTGTTTTAATAACACATTTGCTTATATATTGTAGTCGAGATAATCTCATATTTCTAAGCACCGTCCTTTCAGTATCCGTTTAACATTTTATTCCGTCCATTGATCAGATTGACACATAGGGCATAAGATAAAGAATAAATAACGCAGGGGAACACCTCACACCAGAGTATACACAAATCTATTAAGCGCTAACAACTCCCAAGAAGATAGGGATGAGGCGAGGTAAATAAGAGACTACATGCAGATAGGCTCTCACAGAGGCTGAAAATCCTTCATCCTGGTTCCAGAATTCACTGAGCAGCCGCCAACACTACAGTTTCAAACATTCCCTCCACGCAAGGAACAGCGATCGAAATCCCGCTTCCGTTTATCAATGGTTAGTGACAGGCTGTGGTTCAGCCTGAATGTTGCTGCTGCTTGCCCAAAGTCAATAGGGTCAGAAAGGATTATTTTTGGTGACTCTTGCCGTTAGGTTGAACTGTATAGAGAGGATGCATCTCGATGTCTGCATGTCATGATGCAAGCCCCACTGCAGCCTGATAGGAATGGTTTAAAATGCTTCAGTTTGACTGGAGGTTGCTATAATTTAGAGGCCAGTCAGCTCTAAGAAGAATTTACGTGGAGTTCAGCTTTAGCTGCTGTTTGCTCCGGTATTATCTCGAGTGCTCGCAAGGCATGCGGCGAACTTGTAGTAGCTTGAAATGGGGTCTTCTGTGACAATCATCTAGAGACCCAACCAGGGCGCTTTGATGTAGTGATAAACTGCCGCCAAATTTTGCTGTCCGTCACCAATTAACAACTTCCACTTATGGAAGAAATGAGACTTCGCGAAGCAGTCCCACAGGGAAGAAGCGGCCAACAGAATAAATGCATCCGAGTCCTCTGTCCTGCGCCAGTTGTAACCTGAAAAGCCAGCATCTGCACCGCTGCAAACGAGAATAGGGTTTATATTGCATGCACCCGCGCCATCTGTCCAGCACCGCTATACCATGAGTACACGAGCATACCTAGAAAATGAAGAAGGAAGTGGAAATAACAGAAGTAAGTCGTGGTATTATGGTATGCACCCCAACATTCTTAAGTAACGACAAACAACCGAAGTAAAGAGTGCGCGGTCGATTAAGTTCGAAGGCGCAATGTAGCAAATATGAGTTATCGTGGCGCCAACTTTCCCAATAATATACATAGGGGCACGCTTTATTGTTTTCATGATACGAATTACTACAAGGGCAATAATTTGCAATAGAAATTCCATTTCAAACATAACTAAGTACAAATTAATGTTCTTTACAATAATACGATATATAAATCGTAATTGCATATAAGGACTACACTGAGAAAATAAGTACGAAATATTGGTATAAGTAATTTTAATAAAAAGAATAGTTTCACATAAATGTAAAAGATTCAGTGATAACACCAAATAATAGGAAAATATTCGTTAATAGTATGGCATAGTAGAAAACAACGTTAGCTTACAAGGAAATTATTATCCTCACGCCTGTACGCGCTTAAGGGTTTGATGGCATCATCTCTGCTCTCTGTGGAACCTGTGTGCCAAATTGGGTGCGGAGTATAACTGGAGGTACCCGAAAATTAGTTCAGAATACGTAGGAACATATAGGCCTAACCATACAGTATTGTACGGGAGGGATTGTTTACCCCTAACCATGAACTAAGTACAGGCTTACGTTCGAACGGTTACCATGGATTTATCTTTGGTAATAGATACCTCTCAGATAACGCACTGATTACTCCACGTGGAGTGAACATATATCTGTCATTTGTGGTTCCTGCGAATTCCATTGGCTGAAGTGATGCATTCATTGGCGCTTATCACACGACCGGGAGGCGCGGCAGTTCCCCTCTCACTCTTACAAGAATAATCAGTGCGTTATCTGGGAGTTTCTGTTAACAAATATAAATTAATGGTAACCGTTCCAGCAGCGAGACTATAAGAAGCGCCTTCCCTCGCAACTGACACAGAGCTGACATTCTACTCCGCAGCAGAAGTTTAGTGCACATGATTTATATATAACAGGCATTTTACCATCAAATTTCCAGCTGCCTACCGGTGTGAGTACAGTGATAGTTCTCTTGTTAGTCTAAAATATGTGTTGCAGATAGTATTCTATTCGAGCAGTACTAAAATAGTTTTCTGTACTGAAGTTATTTTTTATCCTGGAAGTCTGCATTAAAGCCAACCATTTTTTTCAGGCCTATCGAATGGTGTTTATCGTTTATATATACCACAGGAATAAAATCAAAGAACGTTATATTAAAACTATTATTGGTTATTGGCGAAATTAAAGCTGGAAGGCAATACTTTTGCAGTCACTAATTAAGGCACAGAGGGATCAAACTTTCAAAATTTGTAACTCATCATCATCATCATCATCATCATCATCATCATCATCATCATCATCATCATCATCATCATCATCATCATCATCATCATCATCATCATCATCATCATCATCATCATCACAGTATAAGCCTTGTGGCCCGTTCCGACTTCAAGGAAATTGATCGGACCATCTCATTCGTGGCCTGCCAACATTTCTTCTACCTACAGGTTTATACTTGTATACTGTTAGTGGTATACGGTCTTCGGTCATTCTCTGCACATGATTTTGCCATTTTTGCCTGTATGCAATGATTGTTTCATTTAGACTCTGAATTTCCAATTCTCTTCTAATATCCTCGTTTATTTTCTTGTCTATGAGTCTATAACCTGCCACCTGTCTCAGAAATTTCATCTCAGCAGCCTCCACTTTCTTCTGTTGTGAGATAGTCAAGACCCAGTTTTCACACCCATGAAGCAGAGTTGGGATCGCCATTCTTTTATACAGTTTTAACAAAGTTTTACGATTACAATTTTTAAAAGTTATTTTTATTGTGCCACATATTGTTTGGAATTTGTAAAATTTGTAACCTTTCCTTCATATTGTAATATGAAAGAAACACATAAAAATTCGGCTGTACATTCCTTCAATATTACTGAAAACGTTAAATTTTAATTGTTTCTGTAGTTTTCTCAAAAAGTTCCATATTGCTTTCCTTTCATGAGAGAATTCTCGCTCGTTCCTGACAAACAAGGAAGTAATTTAAATGAAATGCACTAGTTATCCGATGGCAGATGCCACTCAAGCTTTTTGCGGAGAAAGTGAAGTTTCTCAAGGGTGTGAATTAGCCTTCAGAACGTTAAATCTCCTGAACGTCAGGCACTATGCGCCACACCTTTGCTTTGTCACGCACCGTCCCATCCTGAATGAACCTCTCCTTAAATTACTTGCACGTCACGCGAGTACCTTTCCTCCTTTATAGCCTGCTTTGAACACTAGATAAACGTTCAGTAGGTCCCGACGAGAAACGTCTGAGGAGAGTTATGCCCTTTGGAGAGAAAACGGAGAACAGTAGCACATGAAAGCTCACGATGATGTCATAAGTAGCTATAAAGATATTTAGATTACTGTGTTTCTCTCTCACGAGAATGTGGCTGCAAGAAATGTGTTTGGCATCAACAATTCTAGCATCAATCCTGAGAGGTTACGTTGCGCAATCGTATTGCTAGCACAAGATCGTATGTTTTTAAGAGACTAAAACTCTATCCGTAATCTATAAAACGCCACAATTCTTTACATCCTCATCCTTGTGAAAGGAACGTAGGATTTGTAAAAAGTGGGGGAAAGCAACTTCAGATACAGAGGAGGATTTAATGGAGTGTTTTAAATTCTAAAGCTCTGCTCCAATCGGCGAAGGGCTGCTTATATGAAATCAAAAACCAAGTTCTACAACTCTAAAAATACTTTAGTACTTTGCAGGGGATGACGGACAATTTTCTAAATAGACCTCGGCTTCTTATAATGGGTCATTTGAATGTACCTACTTTTTGGAAGCAGATAACATGATCAAGTTATTGGACTATTGGTAGAAGATATTTAAAAATTCTGAAAAATCTTAAAGTGTGTTGCACACATCTGTTCCCAACAGATAAGTGCTATTTTATTTTAATAAATCTGAATTTGGATGTTCGACTGTCAACATCATAACCATATGGTCGTTATCTTAGATTCGCCAGAATGACCTACTGTTCGTTTATTACTTTAGGTTACTCAAAATAAAGACTCTTCCGCCTTACCTATCCTCTCATTTTCTTAGGTTATCATCTTCTTCTCACGAGTTAATATGGGCTCCCAAACTTCCTTAGCACTGAACGTCATTGTATTCGTCATTTTTCACTGTAACATGCATGCAACTCTGGATGTCAGAGACTTCACAAAGAAACTTCTTGTAAGAAATTATTTAATGCCTTTAGAAGCAGAAGAACAATTTGATCTTAAACATTTCATATTCATCTTTATTGCATCTTTTAGACATTTAGTTTCGTCACTATTGTGGTCATCAATGATACCGTAGGGGGGCGGATCCTTCAGTTGCCATGGTGTAGGCGCTGTGGACCCCCAGCACTCGTGGTACCTCTGACGTTACTAGAGGAACCTCGGGCCGAACATTCGAGCCTCTCCCTGATTGGGAGTTGTTCGGATTGGGTTGGACTCGAGGGGGCAGTGGTTCCCGATACCCGTGGGAGATCGGGTACGTCTCCGGACGGGGTTGAGAGAAGCCATTAATATCCCCGCGTACTAGCCAGCATAGCTAGTAGAAAGTGTGCTAGATCACCAGGTGGCCCCAGTGAGGTCATATCGGTAGCCTTCCCATTTTGGAGTTGGCGCGAGTAAGTGACGTATCCACTTCCATCCCGTCTTGAGTCCACAGGACCAGATGGGAGAGGGGCCTTGTTGGTCTCTAGGTCTTGCCCTATGGTAAGCCCCACGGCGGCGCCGGGCGCCCTTTGGGGACAGCTCGGTAACTCCCTGGTCGAAGGAGGCCCGGGTCCTTGGTCCTACGGGACCAGGACTAATGGGAGTAGATCCTCTGACATTAATGATAACGCTAACAAACACTTTAATAATAGTAATAATAATAATAATAATAATAATAATAATAATAATAATAATAATAATAATAATAATAATAATAATAATAATAATAATAATAATAATAATAATAATAATAATAATAATAATAATAATAATAATAATAATAATAATAATAATAATAATAATAATAATAATAATAATAATAATAATAATAATAATAATAATAATAATAATAATAATAATAATAATAATAATAATAATAATAATAATAATAATAATAATAATAATAATAATAATAATAATAATAATAATAATAATAATAATAATAATAATAATAATAATAATAATAATAATAATAATAATAATAATAATAATAATAATAATAATAATAATAATAATAATAATAATAATAATAATAATAATAATAATAATAATAATAATAATAATAATAAATTTCCTTACAAGTAATCCCTTAGGAATATATTCAGATATAGTTATGGTAACGTTATTGCATTATTTTTTGTGAATGTTTAGAAACTAGTATTATTGCAATTACTTGTATACTGATGGTGGTAAAGCAAAAGTGAAGACGAAATAAATAAATAATGCTTAAGTTAATTTTGTAAAGATAGTTATATTAAGAATGGTACATTTACGCACCCCCCAGGGGCCTACTTCGGTAGGTACGGGTTTGGCGCACCCGGGGTCACGAGCCAACAGTCTCCCTCGTGTGGGCTCCTCTTCGTGGTTGAGGGAGACGGTCAACAGGCCCACCCACGTGTACGCCGTGCGTGGAGACCCGTGGAGAAGGATTTTAGATTCTTGTCTAGTTTAGAGTTTAGGATTTAGTGAACGGAATTTTTAGTAGGTTTTGATTGATGTTTTTATGTTCGTGTATTTTTAATAGGTTTTGTTACAACATACATAAATTGGATGGATTCTAGGAATAACAGGTCCTTTATCAAAAAAAAGGCTTACGTCATCCAACGTTATTAATTTATAGCGGACGGTGAATGAAATGGGTGAAACGATGCTCAAATGAGCCCAGGGTCCATAGAGATTAGACCCGACATTAGTCTTTCAAGATAAGGGAAACCCCCGGAAAAACCGTATCCAGCTAACTCACCCTGACCTAGATTCGAACTCAGGACCTCTGGAATGTGAGGCAGACGCGCTACCATCTACGCTACCGAGGTGGCCGGATTATGTAGGAAGTGCATAGTGGAAGTTAGGACATTATAATGTTTGTTATTTGCAGACCTCGAGATAGCTTTAGCCCAACATCGAGATTCTAAATATGCGTGAACATTTGAATCAGAACTCCTAGTGATACATATAATTCAGAGTAACTAGTAAATGAAAGAGTAAGAAACGATGTCAACAAAATGTATGAGACATAATTCAAACAAGTATTTGTACTAATTATGACATCAGTTTAATCCTTTAGAAGTACGACTCTGAAAACCGATAACGGATACAGTAGGCACAAATTTTACTTGGGGGTATTTGAATTCTACACTTAAAATGTCTTCATTTAACTGAATGCATAAAATGATTGTTAAATGGAAATGAGATGGCTGAACCTAAAGGGATAGTCTACCAGGTACCTTCACATCATATTTAATGCACACACAGTTACTGGAAATAGTAAATAATCATATACTTGGTATCGATAATAATCCATGTATTTAAAAGTGGTATAGCTATACTATGTCCAATGAGAGAACGAAGTACCGTATCACTCCGCGTCCACGTGCGTTCGCAAAGACAGTACTGCTACCGCTTCGTTAAGTATAATATTAATAATATGAATATGCATTTTAACACAAAAGCTCCTATTTATTCTAGCCAACCGCTTAATCGCTACGTTAAGCATAATATTAATATAAATTTTCGATTAAAGGCACATTTTTCGAGCTAAGTATCACGCAGCACACTATTAATATCCATAAAATTAACTGCTACTTACGTATTTTTCGTAATCTTTGGCACGAAATTTAACCATTGCCAGCAATTCCGCCTTAACATGACCCTCGTGGAAAATATACTTTGGAGATTATATTTTTACTCTGTAGTCACTTGTTTGTTATGGGTTCTAACCTCACACTGTGGTAGGGGGCACTGTCCATCACAATAACGCTTTTCGGCTGTTTTGGAGACGAACAGAAGCTCGCCACTCTCAACAAAGCCATCATCACTTCCTGTGTGCAAAACTATAAGACGCTTACCCTTCCCCAAGTCCTGCATATAACCAGATCGAAATGCATGCTTTTTTATTTCACTGTGGTGTCGGTCCATAATTTGCTTGTCGTGTGTCCCTCGTTAACCCACGACTCGTCTAAATAACAAACTTTCCGCGTTTTATGGAGTTCCATATGCGCGCGCAGCATAATTTACTTTAATTACAGACTAACTTAACTATCTATTAGTAGATTTTTATAGTTGAAATATGCTTAGTACGCACTTGTGCGCTTTAGCAAAACGAACTCAAGACTCCACACCTTAGTAGCAGTACTTTTTCAAGGAACTATTTACACGGCGGAAGCACCATGGGAATTGTGAAGAGGGCGCGCTAGGATCAACGGTCACGTGGCTTTGTTTACATCTACTTATTCTCCCGCTGTAAGAAGCATAGTAAAAGTGTGACATACTGGTATTCAAAAACAGATGCTGGATCTAACTTCTACCCAAGTGTGTCTGACAGGTTTATTTTTATGTCCTTTTAGTTTTGATTTTCATGTCATTGTTGATGTTAATATAAAGGAAAATTATTTTGTATAAGATATTTACACATTCTTGCGTCCAACTATGATGCTAATATTAACGAAAGTTATTCTGTTTGATTACATATGATAGCTGAAACTCTCGTGGCAGTTCTGCTGAAATTTGTAAAATGGTGAACTACAGTAATTTGCCTGAAGAAGGAGTGGACAGTGGTTGCTATATTAAATAAACTGCTCGTGCAGAAAACATGTGCATCCTAATAATCAATCTGAAGTGAAGTAAGCAACAGCGGATCCAACCTGTTTTCTCTAACCTCTTTTTCTAGAGGTAACCGAGCGTGAAGATAATTTTACCTTATATTCTAAAACGATTCAATAATGAAGCGTTTCTCGTATTCTATTAGAGGAAATTCATTGAGATATTTCAGAACGGTTATTTGGAGATAATGCCTGTCCTCTTTGCATCACACTAGTTATAGCCATATGATTTCTGCTTTATCTTTAGGGTACTCCAAAACACAGAACAACAAACATTTAAATGACCATGACCATGAAGTGCTGGCTGGCTGTATATAGCCAGAAGGCTTTTGCTGCGTGCCCACCCGTTTAGGGTTTTACCGCAGGTAAAGTAATCGATACAGGATTTTGTAGGGTGGATATGGTGTAGGTTTTGAGGTTGATGAATTTTATGAGGTTACAATTATTGTACCTTCAGGGTGAAAGGACAGGATGCAATACACAGCACCCTGGTGTTTTTAATTTAGTTTGGGTTGGGGAGAATTTTGTTGCCAAACAACTTAGGAGATTGTGTGGAGCTCAGCTTTAGCTGCTGTTAGGATTAGCTCCTGGGTTATCTTGGGTGCCCGCATGCCATGCAGGGGACCCGATGTTGTCTAGAACGGCGTCTAGTGGGGTCATAATCTCCCAGTGATCTAACAAGGGCGCTTCTATGAGTTGGTAAATTTGCGTAGAATTTTGTTGCCCGGCACCTAACTTCGTCCTCCACATATGGAAGTCCCGAGGCTTCGTGAAGCAACTTGGTAGGAAAATAGCGACCCACAGAATAGATAGACCGTAGCCCTCTATTCGGTGCACGTTGAAGCCATGCCAACCAGCTATCTGCGGCCATGCCCCAGATCTCGCAGGCTATAGCATCACGGGGATCACCAGCACTCGGAAGAGGTATAACCTCAGGCCAAGCGGCATCGAGCTCGACCCCAGCATAGGATACAGGGAGGCGATTGCTCCCTGTACCCTTGCCGCTAGGTCTCTGAAGTGCCGGCGAAAGGTTAGGCCTCTATCCAATGTTACTCCAAAGTATCGGACAGAGTTAGTCCACTCTATCCTTCGACCTCGGAAGCTGAAGTTGAGGCAGTCTGCGGGGTGTGGCGCTTTGTGAAAAGTATGGCGTGGCTTTCGTCCGGATTTACGGACATCCGGCAACGCCGACACCACTGTTGTGCGAGACGGAGGTGTCTCTGTATGGGGTTGAAGGCTCTGAGTATGTGTCTGTCTTTGCAGAACAGAAGCACGTCGTCAGCGTATTGTGCCATCACGAGCCGTGGTTCTGTGGGGAAATCGACAACAAATACCCTACAGAAGTGAAAATAAATTTCAAGGTAGCATCCATTTATCAAAGGAAACAGCTGTGGCATTGAATTTTTCAGTCTGTATAAGATGTGCAACAGATTATTGCTATGCATTTTAATTTCAAATTGAGTAAGTTGTTTCGATATTGTACGAACTTAAATGAAGGGTCATCACAAACAACAGATCACCAGAGATTCATATTTGTGAATTACTTCTTAACCTGAAAAAAAGACAGTCTGCATAAAGTTGATTTGTCTTCAAAACCAGGTTACAATAACATTTCAATACCCTTGAATTACAGCAGTAATGTACCTTCTGTCCCAAGGACTAAAATACAATGTTGTTACTGGGTGATTGGAATCGCTCTTGGCCCCGCGTCTTGATTAATCAAACCGATGGTGCGGTCATTTGGCTGATTGGGATACCAGTGCTTGAAGGTCAAATCCGTCACTCTGTATTATAATTTTTGTAGAATAAGCACATGTCCTTAGGTTGGTTTTCTTTTTTCAGTGTATGTTAATTCAGTTAATATGAATGAATTCAAGTATGCTATTTCAACCAGCATGTTTATTCATGGTTCTTATTTGCATGCGGAATAGATAATTACTGCAAAGTTATTTCAGGAGAGATTCCCAAGCATTAAAATTCAAAGTCGAAATATGATTCATAGACTGTTAAGTAAATTTAATGAGGTTAATAAATAAATTTATAGGTTAGTCACTGAGATCTGGATTTTTTCGGGTTTTCCACAAATTATTTCTTTGAAGTACATTCTGCTACATGCAAACTGAATTATCGAAGATCAAGAACTCCTGGTATTGATTTAGCAATGAAATATGAATAGATTATTCAGCAGATAACTACACTAATTTTATTTTGTTTAAGATAACAAATTATTCCATTTTCATGTGCATCTTTTTATTACACAAAACCACTAGATACTTAATCTCTTTCACAAAAACTACAAATCGCAGCATGTTACTGAACAAGAAACAATATTAGATATGTAAATTGATATTTATAATCGTTTTAAAGATTTGGCAATCAAGAAAGAAGTTAGTTTTACGGTTTTGAGAACAACCTTGCCATAGTACATATATCCTAATATTTCTTGCAAAAAATCGTGGTGTTTGATCAGTTATCCCGTAGGGGAGGGGACCCGTCCTCTTCAGCTGCCGTGGTGCGGGCGCTGCGGACCCCTTGGACTTGTGGTACCTCTGACGTTACTAGAGGAACCTCGGGCCGAAAATTCGAGCCCCACCCTAATTGAGCGCTGTTCGGATTGGGTTGGACTCGAGGGGGCAGTGGTTCCCGATACCCTTGGGAGATCGGGTACGTCTCCGGACGGGGTTGAGGGAAGCCATTAATATTCCCGCGTACTAGCCAGCATAGCCAGTAGAAGGTGTGCTAGATCACCAGGTGGCCCCACCGAGGTCATATCTGTAGCCTTCCCATTTTGGAGTTGGCGCGCGTAAGTGGCGTATCCACTTCTATCCCATCTTGTGTCCACAGGACCAGATGGGGGGCTTGTTAGTCTCCAGGTCTTGTCCTACGGAAAGCCCCACGGAGGCGCTGGGCGCCATTTTGGGACAGCTCGGTATCTCCCTGGTCATTAGAGGGGGGTCAGTCTTCACTCTGTGAGGATCCGCCCTGGTAGATACCCTCGAGTTTATATCTATATATATCTATATATATATATATATATGTGTGTGTGTGTGTGTGTGTGTGTGTGTGTGTGTGTGTGTGTGTGTGTGTGTGTGTGTGTGTGTGATTGATAAGTTATTAAAATTATAAGGTTCCCCAATTTAAACACCCTGATGGTTGTCTTTTTTATGAAGTTTTATGAGCAGAATTTCCAATTAAAAGATAAATCATTACAATCTCCCATTTTATCAGCCTATATTTATTTAGCGACACTAGTGACAAATTTACTCATAGATGACCCCGTAGCTCAGTCGGTAGAACAACTTCCTGCCGTGCTAGGGGTCCCGGGTTCGATTCCCGGCGGTGTGGATGGGGATTTTTCTCCGACCAAGGTAATTCCTCATCTTCCGCAGAGTCTGGAATGAGAGTGCGAATGTATGCCTGATCTAATGATTAAAACCCAATGAATACGAATTGTATTCGATATGTTCCAAAGAAAAACGATATGACTGACCATTGCAGTTAAAGGCGGGGTATAAATGGAACAAATAACAACGAAATCAGTCATGCTGCAATTAATATTGCAATTATCCATTTATCCTTTTATTTTGATAAATACAGTAACTCTTACAACTAACATTGGAGTGGGCCATTTATTTCGCTTTGTTTTTATTTTTTCTGCTTACGTGCTGAGATTTTTTATGCTGTAATCTTTGAAATTATGGTAACCAAATCATAAAACCACAGAACATATGTTACAGATTAATATGATTGTAGTATATCACTTAGTTTCTTTGTCTGTTTTCAATTGTTCCTTTCCAATTTGCAACTGTGTGCATATAAAGGTCATTTGCTTCACCACACACACAACATTCAAAACAATTAAGGCGAAGTTTGAAACTATCAAGGCATCCATTGGAAGTTCTGAAATTGTCTTTGCCTAATTATGTTGCTGTCTCTAAAGCTTGAGTCAGAAACGATGGTCCAGAGATGGGAATTCCGTAAGCGTGCACACTGACAAACCACTCGAATACAGCGCGATTTATCTCGTCATACTCTAAATGTTATGATGCGTTTCAAATGCCCTGTTATTTCTCCAAATATCTCATAAAGCTCAGTTTTCACCACTTTAAACTACACAGCTAAATTTTGAGCTGGTCGTTTGTTCTTTTCGTGTTCTTCAATAAGCTTAATTTTTCCCTCCAGGATAATGTTTTATGTTTGGAACTCATTTTATGGGATTTGTGTGCACAAAATATGTTTAAAAATCACCAACGTTCACAGTTCTCATCCACTCGTACTTGATCACTTGAAATAGCGAAACAGAATGAACACGCTGCAAAACAGTTGTACTCTTACCATGTGTGTTGGAAGAGAGTTGAGCGAGCTAATGGTGTGCTTTCCGTTTTCCTTGAAGGATTACAGTTTATAACTTTATATGGTTCAGAGAACGTATGTGCAAGCACTTACCGCACTTTTTAAAATCCAATACACATGCGTAATCCATTTTAATCAGGTTATTTACACAAAGTTTTCCCGAAAAATATTTCCGTTTATATACCTATATATAACAAATTATGTACTTATTTGATAGTGCCAATAATGTAGAGTTTCATGTAACAGGACATGTCGCGTGAGGCGAATAAGAAAGTTCCTGGAAGGCTACGAAGCTATTGAGAGCAATGTCGTTCGTCCTTCCGGAATGAACCCAAGAGTGCGAATTCGACACCTGAGTTGTGATCGCAACCTTGCAGTTGGCACCTCACGCATGGTTACTTTTCCCACCTTCTTCGCGCTTCACTTGAAGGCCATCACTTAACCTTCACGCCTGACAGGGTGCCTGATCTGTGCGTACAACCCTTTGCTGTTAATATGGAGATTTAGAAAATCCTTATCTTCCTGAGTGCGCATCAATTCTTTTTATTTTATTTTTTCGCTATTATTTAAGATGCAAATAACAACGGTTTAACGTCTACAGATATCAGCGTGCAATAAATTGGAAATGGAAACTTTGCATGCGGTATGCTTCCGCAAACTGTTCCTAAGTTCCTGTCACTTATTGCATTAGGAATAAGGGTGGCGAATAAAAACGGCACTGCGGACAAGACTATTCTAGGCCTACAACCTCCGGGAGAGAGATCAGCGACAAAGGCTGGCCATACCTAATGCGGCAGCGGGATCCCTAACCTTTCCCAATAAACATCGTCCATGAACATGTTCGGGTTGAAGGATCCATATCAGGGAACACTCCAAGCACATCTCTTCAAAGCACATATAATGTACACCACATGCCCGCCTCGTTAGCGTGTCTGCCTCACGATCAAGAAGTACCGAGTTCGAATCTCGGTCAGAGTGAGTGCCTGGATAAGGTTTCTTCGAGGGTTGCCTTTATCCTGAAAGACGAATGTTGGATAACTCTAAGCTCTAAGGATCCTGGGCTCATTTGAGCATAATTTCATGCATTTCATTCATCGTCCGATATGACTTAACGTTGGAGAACGCATATTACGATAGATAAATAAATAAATAAGTTTACCGGGAAAAACACGAGTCAGTTGGAGAATTTAATGTCATATCGGCACGTTGGCCACTGTAGCTCAATAGTTTAGAGCGGCTGGACGGAGACCAGAAGATCCGTGGTTCAAATTCCGGCTATGTCATTGAATTTTTCAGTCTGGCTCTACCCTTTCATAGTGCGTCCTACACACGGTTAGTGCGAAAGAACAATTAATTTCCATTAATTGTACCTAATAGTGATCCGAACTATAAAGCCAGGGCCTTAAAGAACTTACAGCATAGTAAGTCGCCATTAAGGTAGTTGTCTCATGTGTTTATGAGAACTCCTAGTGGTTTACCGGGAAAAACACGAGTCAGTTGGAGAATTTAATGTCATATCGGCACGATGGTCATAGTAGCTTAATGGTTTAGAACGGCTGGATGGAGACCAGAAGATCCGTGGTTCAAATCCCGGCTATGGCATTGAATTTTTCAGTCTGGCTCTACCCTTTCAAATAAATAAATAGATAATAAAGATTGCGTAATTAAAATCAGGTGGGCCTATTGTATATTACGTTCTAATAAAATAATACAGTACACACTCCAATTTCATACACAATTTTACTCTGTGCTGTTCATTTCACCTAATCTGGACTTTTGATAAACCAGACAACATTAAGCCCAAATTGATAAGCATTAACGAGGTTCTACTGTACAAACCTCGGTGAACGTGTTTATGTCAGAACAATAAATGTGGTTGTAGCACGAAGTTGCAGTGGCAGGTAAGAAACAGTAGGTTTTGTTTTGGCACGCTATTTGCGCCAGTGAGCCCTCATATAACAAACTACAATCGCGTCCCACATTCCCATTTGGTGTTTCTTCCCTCTCATTTTGAAAGTTTATGTGAAGTTACCTTAATGTTCAACCGGCTCGAGTAAAAGTTGTAGGTCCTTTCGTTCCATCGCTATTACCACACCATTATCCGAAGAAACGGGCATTGAGTATTTCTAGCCAATGTGCAGCCGACGCTTAGTGGAACGAAATTTCCTTCATGGTCAGGAACATAAGAGAAGGTTTGAAACAAGTTGAAAATCAAAACAGCTTATGACAGAATCATGTATGTAATCGTGTCTTTCATGCATGTAAATCATGTATGACATGACTTCCACCGCATGATGCAATGGTTGAAGTTATTATTAGAAAAGCATTGTAATATGGCAAGGAGGTGTTACCACCCAAATGAAAAATATGACACTGTAAATCAGTAGTTAACTGCAATTATGACCGTCTGGATGTATGAGGAACGCCAACAATCTCTGTAGGGCTTGGACGTAGAGAACAAACAGCCTCACAAAGGAAGAGACATGGAAACTGAAAATTACAAATTGTATTGGAATTGAATATACGAGTAATTTTGGAAGATGTACAATAGAGAATGTCTATCTACTTCTTGTAGCTGATACGAATGGTTTCAGATACTGAATATTGAGACTTGTCCATTGAGAATGCTAAAAACCAGTTGATATAATCTCATTATTAATGTAAATTTATATTGAGAAATTAATCCTTAAAGAATTAATGCTTTTAAATACATTACTCCAGTATATGGATGTTTTTAATTAATTAGAGCCAACTGAAAAATTCAATGCTACCGCCGGGATTTGAACCACGGATCTCCTAGTTTCCGTCCAGCCACTCTAACCCCTTGAGCTACCATGGCCAACATGCCGACACGACGTCAAATTCTCCAACTGACTCATTATATTTTCCCGGTATACCAATTAGAGTTCTCATATTCGAAATACACATGTGTGTGGTCTACCGGGAAAATATTATGAGTCATTTGGAGAATGTAAGGTCGCATCGGCATGTTGGCCATGGTAGCTCAAGGGGTTAGAGCGACTGGACGGAAACCAGGAGATCCGTGGTTCAAATCCCGGCCGTGGCATTGAATTTTTCAGTTGGCTCTAGTTAAATAATATCATTATGTTATAAATGCTTTGCATGAGATAATGAGGCCTACATTTCCACCTATCTCCAATATAACAATGACATTTCACATTTTAAAAGCTATTACTTCTGACAGGAAAAGGCACCGATGATATTTGCATCACTTCAAGTTTTTTTATTCACACATACTTGCACTGAACCCCCAGGATGACTGTTTTAATTACATCCTCCAACATTAAGTCATAATGAATGAAATGGGTGTAATGGTGCTCAAATGAGCCTAAGATAGTTTAGCTATAAACTACCCTATTAAGTTAAATGTAAAACACAATTTTATTAAAACGTTAAGTACGCCCTTGCCGTCCTTAAATTATCGGCTATGCCAGGGAAATATAGTACAGAAACAAAGATTAGGTATGGTAATCCAAGGCTAATAAAAACCGATGCTGCAGTAGAAATTTATTTCCAAATTCATTCTCAGTGTACAATTGAGAACAAAATCTTGTATTCAACAGGGCATGATCTTAATTAATAACAAAAACTGGTGCAGTGGTTTTCGACTGTGAAAAACATCTGGTGTAAATTCCAGAAGGTTTTCTATGCACCTGCTACCTACATCAAGTCATTCAATCAATGACATTTGAAACATCAAGTTATAGAATAGATCAACTTATCATTGACATAACAGTATCACAGAATTCCCATTGTTTACATTGTTTCTGCTTAATTTCTATAAATGTAAATATGAATGCAAATATTGTAATAGTTGGAAAGTTGAATCAAATTGGAATGATTCAATGCCACGTTCGGGATTACAAGTAAGGGCTAGATATACAAGCATTAAACCCACTCATCCTATGAGATCCCATAGAAACTTCAATGCCTTCTAGTATTCAAGATTCGAAATTATTGTTTTATGTTCTATGGTTATATGGGAGGTGTTGTCTTGTGAAACAATTAAAGGCAATAAATTCATTGAACTCTAGGTTCAAGTAGTCTATTCCACACAAAAATTTGATATCGAGATTTCACCGGGAATATTTAGCCTTGGGGGGAGCGGGCGGAAGAGCAGGTACCAGAAACCAATTTTTATTCGGAAAACATCGGAAACATTCGATGAAGCTGCGTTCACAATATACGCTTTGATACCACTCTGGCTTCATTTCAAAGCTATGCGATAGATGGGAGACGCTTTGCGGCTTGGCCGTATGAATGGTAGCCGAGCGGTAAAACTCATATGTCTCATAAGTGGACCAGCATGATTTCGAATCCTTTATGTGCATGTTTCTTTTTATTATTGTTACTTTAATAGCAGTGTATTACGTTTTGGTTGCAGAAGATAAATTATACTAGTTTAAACACATGCACTTATAAAATCCCAAATCCATGCTTGTCGTTTTCAAATAAATGGGATTTTATTAGAAAATTGCCTTAATATTGGTTGTATCAAAACTCGGACTCATTCATGTTGTCATAGTATCATGCGTTCTTTCACACTTCGACTAATGTGGAAGAAGAATTAAATTTTCGTGTAAGACTTGAAGCTTTCACGGCGAGCATTACTAATCAAGGCTTAGCGGGTGATCAGCCCTGTCAAATTAATAAACGTCGACCTGTTCTATTATTTTATTGTTTATAACTATTTTTGCTCTTATGTTGTTTTTTCCTCTAAAATCCATTACTTTAGTTTTGTGTTCTGAGATTGAAAGGTTATATGTTTCCGCTATGTTGTTTAAACTATATACTGCTCTTTGTGTGTCATCTTCTGAGTGGGATATTATCACTTGATCATCAGCAAATAATACTGTATTTAAAATTATGTTTCCATTCAGTAAAGTTTGTTTTATACTTTGCTGCCATTCTTGTACCATATTATCAATATAGATATTAAAGAGTATAGGCGATAGAAGGCATCCTTGTCGTACTCCTTTATTTATGTCCACTACTTCTGTTTTCCTTCCATTCTTTATTATTGCTATTGTAGTGTTTTTATACATACCTTGTACAGTCCCTATTAAATGTGCTGGTATTCCACAATTTTCCATCGCTATCCAAAGTTTATCCCTTAAAACCGAATCGAAGGCTTTAACATAGTCAACAAAAAGCATAAATGTGTCAACATTAAATTTTTTGTGTTTTTCAATTAGTTGTTGAATTATAAATATACTATCCGTGTATGATCTTCCTTTTTTAAATCCGTTTTGGACCTCATGAAGCCGTGCTTTCACTATTGTACTTATTCTTCTTGCAACTATTTTAGCATGCAGTTTATACACTGAGCACAGCAGACTAATTCCTCTGTAGTTGTCACATTGTCACGTAAAGTGAGAGAGACGTAAAATGCCATTATTTCGCTTTGATAAAAGCCCAGTATAAATGTAACACCAAATATCATTATCTTTTGTCCCACCCGGTATTTTATTTAATATCGCTGTGGGTTAATTTTTGTGACAACGGCCTTCCTTGTGGACTAAGGTTCGCTTTTATCTTTTAATGTCGAAATAACGTTACCTACATGTGAAAATGATTGATTTAGCTGGAATGGATCCAAGGATTGCGGAAAGCCTGTAGAGCGAGGGAAGCTAACATTACAACGTAACAAGATATCTGTGTCACATTAGCTTGCATGCAAACATCACGATACGTATCAATGCTCCGGCCACAATGATTCGGTTTCCAGCATTATTCACAGCAAAAATTGCCATCTGTGCTTTCATCTCCAAGAATGATTCACTGAAACACAATTCACGAGAAATACACCGCAAGATCTCGCCAACTTCAGTTTAGTTCTTCAAAAATAAAGGT
This sequence comes from Mantis religiosa, assembly GCA_030765055.1. NCBI lineage: Eukaryota > Metazoa > Arthropoda > Insecta > Mantodea > Mantidae > Mantis > Mantis religiosa. The sequence goes on along the minus strand of JAUKNK010000327.1, from coordinate 30,905 downwards.
GATCGAGTAATGAAACAAGAGATCCAACACTTGCTTAACCGCAATGTGGCTATATAAACATCGCTCATGAATGCCATTTTCAGTTATTACAGGTATTTCATGATTTTGATTACTGATTCACTGTGATTAAAAGCTCGCTCCTCTTCCATATGAAGCAGGATTCATCTGAGTCATATTTTTCGTTCATTTTACTCTTATGCACTAGGCGTAGTATTTTTCTAAACATAACATTACCATATAGTAAGAAGATTTATTTACTATTTGCCTCCTGTCATTTAGAGTTAGAAGCTACCTAATTTCAAGTTCCGTCTTACCTTTCAGTTAAATCTCAAAAAGCAAGTACAAATATTCCTACTTTTTGCCAAAGCTTCCTACAATAAATTTCAGTTCAAACATTGCAAAGGCATGTACTTGAATATATGCATTACAAATTTAATTGCACATCAAGCATTTCGTTAGAAGGGATCATTTGGAATGTATTTATTAGTAAAATGCACAATAGAAGATATAGAAAGACAGGAAATATGGAGAAGTCTTGAAAATATGAAATCATTATAATTTTACAAGCAAATAAAAAGAAATTGGGGACGAGAAGTATATGTAGATTACTGCAATAGGCAAGAGAGAGAAGGGTTAGCATGGATGAGAACAGGAATAATATTTCTAAGAGGGATAAGAGGTAGGGAAAAGGGAATTTGTGAATTGCGTGGGGGGAAGAAAGCATAGAACACTATGTAACCGAATGCGAGGAGGTTGCAATATGGAGAAAAAAGGTTTAGGAAGAAAAATGGGAGAAAGTACAGAAGAGGATAGTAGCTATAAAAATGTTAACGGGAAGGGAGGAAAAGAAGGTAAGAAGTATTGGTGAGTTCTTGCAGAAAGTAAAAGAAAAATGGGCCATAAATGTAAAGAATATAAGAAAGGAAGAGGAGGGGGAAGAAAGCGAATAATTATGTAATCAAGGAGGTATGGAGGTTAAGACCTACCTGGCAGAGCAAACGACCAGGGTGTCATGCAAGCCAAGGTAGCAACAAGGTAACGACAAATAAATGTAGCCAAATAAATGGAGAGTATTTTTATGACTTTATCTTCCAACCAGGAAAGTTGAAAGAAGAATGAATTTGTCCAGCTCTTATAAACTACGGCTACCTCTATCCTGAACTTTGAAAAATGACGATGCTACGTTACAATACATTTGTACAGTTGATTTTGTGAATAGCATATGTGCGGAAATGAAAAGAAAAGTTCCAAATCACCTCTAATGAAAATTAACTAATTTAATTCTTATAAAAGAAGCATACCTATACATTTCTTCATTTTAAAAAATTATTTGTGTTTTGTACCACTTTATGAAATTCGTCTCTAGTAGGTAGGAGTGAGCCAAATCCTTTCACTGTGACACGAACTCTATAGTGCAGCCAGCTTGTGTTATCGATCTGTAGGATTAAGAGATTAAATATCACTTAAAATGTGTGAGTTCTAATAAATCCTCAGAAAAATGTAGGTATTGACTGCCAAAAGGGATTTTTCGATAACGTATAGTAGATAAAAGTTTCGATTTAAGAGTTAGATAATGGGTAACCTTCCCCATTGACAAGCATTGATTTTATTTACAAAATAAGCCAAAGTAAAGAAATAAAAAATTAAGAAAGCATTTCTTTTTGTCCTGCCTAGCGACAGATGAATGAAATCTGACGAGTGAATGGAAGACTGATTTACAAACAATGGGGGGCCTCAAAGTTGCTGTTGGACATCAATGTATTCGAACCACATTTCAGTGCAGCCCGAGCAAAGAGCAATAAATATCGCTAACGGTTCTTCTTCCAAAAGGGGAAAAGCAATGATTTTATTTCCAAAACAAAACAAACTCATTACAAAGCCGCCAAACCAAGCGTTCCGAAAAAAAGTTAACAGTTGCACAGGCGGCAATTAGTGCATGCCATGATTTAACTGTACATCTTACTGCTTTTTACTTTTATATTAGTGTGTTGTTTACATGACCTCAAGATGTCCCAAGGTGCATCAGATGCTTGCAGAAGTACACATATTCTTACACTAAGGCAACTGTAGAATGTAAGCAGTAATGGGATTTATGGAGTGTTCTTACAACATAGGGATAGAAATTAAAGGGGAAGATGGAAGCAGAGTAAATTTAATGAGAAGGTAGGTAGAGGGCACTCACCAATTGAAACTGGTAATGGGAAAGGGTTTCTTATGCACAATATAATCACTGAGTTTGACGTATGGGACCCTAGGATTAATTTAAGGTACTCCAAATAGAGTAAAGTTGTGACATGAAAAAAATTTAGGCAATAAGATTAATTCATTTATACTACATAAAGCAACAATGATGGTGCACATTGACGGTATATGGAGTGAAATAATTGGGAAAGAAAATTTAGGAAGAAAAAAAGTTCCGTCTCTAAGTTTAGGGTACGTCAATGGTATATGCCAGTTAGCAGGACTGGCGAAATCCTTAAAAAGAAACTAAGTCAACGAGTACTAATTTGAAGTGTGAACTTACTTTCACGAGTGCGTGTTTTAACAAGCTCCTCTACCTGTGTCGATGGTGCTGGGGTACGCACATTTATCCGCTGTCATCTGTTTGTATAATTGTTATTGAAATTTAATGCTAAAGGACCATACACTAAGGTTATACGGGTGGGTTGTACCAAATAGCATTACCTGTTCTACCTACCATGAATATGTGAATGGTTACATCTGTCTATAACAAAATAAAAGTGTTTGAATTTTTTGCTGATAATGGCTATCTAAACTATCATACGTTTAATGCATCGGTAACCTGTGCAACTCACATTTGTCCCGAACCTGACCAAAAGTTGTTTTCCTTCATCAATAGACGAATGCTGCGTTGGATCCTTCATTTACTTCTCCGTCATTCCAAGCTTTGGCTGATCATTAATCCTGAGTATACCTTGATCCAAAGTTTACTTGCTTCTCGGCACATTACTGAGCCAAGGAATTGTCTTATAAGCCCCGGGGGTGTAAAAGGTTTAAAGGTAAGAAACGAAGGGGAACGCCCCACGCCTGCAGTCTCCTCAAAGATCTATAGCGGCTAACATCCCCCACGAGAAAGGGACGAAGGCCACAGATTCGCAGGCCGCATTGCTCAGAACTCCGTAAACAAATTGACTTCTTCATTTCGGCGCCAAGAACCCCTGCGCAGCCACCTACATTCCGATGCGGTGCCAACAAACATCCCCTCGCTTCCGGATAGCGACCACATTATAATACAGCTGTAGTAGAGTGCAAATTCCATCACAGAACCACATTCACCCTTCCCTGATACTCCCGACCCTGGAAGGATTCGTTAAGATGGACAAATAAAATGAAGGGGACGGAAAGGAGACTAATCAACCATAAAGATCAAGGAAAACTGCAAAGAAGCCTTTGGTCAAACCACTCGAATGTGAATTGCGAAGTCTTACTGCCTCAGTCGATAAATAATAATTACCACCATTCCTGTTATTACTTTAGTTAAGAAAACGAACTCAAATGGATAGATTTCAATATGCATGTGAAGTATGACGGAAAAGATTGCCCTCCACGATGATTATCCATGTAGGTTTCTTTTCCTTTTGGTTTGCATATCCTACAATTTTTACGGCAGCACAATCTTACTGGCAATTTATGGTCTTTTGCACTTTACGAGGCGCCAATTAACCACTTGCGGTCGATGTAACAGGCCAAACACAAGCGTCATGTAGCGTCAAACACAGGAGTGATTGTATACCAGTTAGACAATTAGGAATTCTCTTCGTAATGACCTGGATCCGATCCGCTACGCAAGGCGTTCAAGTATTTTCTAATTGTTTGCCAATTGCAACGCGTAGCAACAGTCTATTTTGTCACATACCTTTGTGTACTATGTACTTATTTACTTACCTCACTCACGTAAAGCATTTTACTTGGCGAGGATGGTTCTATGATGTACTGTGCGAGAGAATTTATTAATGAGGAAGTACTCTCCATCTTTCATTTTTGAAGTGAAATAACATTACAGAAAGGAGACAAAAGAACAGCAGTAAACGTATGCACAGCATTTAACTCCGTGTTAAAATATAAATAGTGAAGGGATATAAAATAGTGCCTTGAAAATATTTGTTATAATGGATCTTATGAGAAGCCTGATCATAAAAATAATAAACTTTTAGGACGTAATAATAATATGTATATACTTTTAGCACTTTTAACAATAATGGTAATGTGGCAACAAATGCTCTTCAACTCTTATTTTTTAAGTCTGCACGCGAGGTGATTACTTTTACAATCGTAATTTTTAGGACTTAATTTTGCAGCATCAAATTCTCTTGAAACTAATGTAGAGAAGATCCCTACTAAAATACATTCATATTAGTCTTTCTACCCACAATCGCTTATTTTATATATTCTGTTTTATATATTCTTTCAATTATTTTTATTGAAGGTTGCTTTGCTATCTGCTTCAACTTAATCAAGAAAATAATTGGGAGGAATACCTTCTTTACACGTTTTGGAGCAGGTTGAAGTGATGTATAAAATATGTAAACACAGGATAGCTATTTGGATAGCTATTCGCTGGATTTGAAATTCCATATTCTTTGATGACATCCGAAAAATAATGGTAATTTAGTACTTAATGTTTCAGAGTACTAGAAAATTCAAGCCAATAGGGAGTATCTCGGAAATTTGTTAATGCAATACACAAAATAGTGATGATAATAATAATAATAATAATAATAATAATAATAATAATAATAATAATAATAATAATAATAATAATAATAATAATAATAATAATAATAATAATAATAATAATAATAATAATAATAATAATAATAATAATAATAATAATAATAATAATAATAATAATAATAATAATAATAATAATAATAATAATAATAATAATAATAATAATAATAATAATAATAATAATAATAATAATAATAATAATAATAATAATAATAATAATAATAATAATAATAATAATAATAATAATAATAATAATAATAATAATAATAATAATAAAACTTTTTCCGTAAAAATAATAAAACAGTTACTGCGGCATGGGAGGGAAGTTTCCTTGAAAGTCTATCTGTTGCACCTTGAAGGATGCTGAATTTAAATAAGGAACTTAATCTTTCCGTTTCTGAGTTATCCTTTTAACATTCGCCCTCTCCTCCACTCTCTCTCTCTATCTCTCTCTCTCTTTTAAACACACATGCACACATATTAGGATTTCATACGGAGGGGATTCGGTATGTAGGCCACGATGCTGGGCCCTTTGTGCCTATATCCCAAGTTGGGCACCCCCGAGAGGAAAGATGAGGCCAAAGAGACAGAGGGCGGCCGTCCCAAGGAGCCACAACAGTACGGAGGGCAGGGTCCCTAAAGTTTACTTAGAGACTTCCCCCGACAGGCCAGGACAACGAACACGCCAGGACACGGACGGCAACGAGCCCAGCAGCTGAGTCCCAAAGGTCCCTGGCTAGCAGTCCCGAAATGGTCCCAGAAGAGGAGCAGAGACCGGCAACCGATCTAACGGGGGCAGGGGAGGAGTAGTGCTCCTCAGAGCATATCATCCCGCCATGCACCGCCGAAACACCCACCGACACTTCCACCCTGAAACAGACCACCAGATGAGAGATGATATGAAATGATAATGGAGATGAAAATGAAGGCACAGGAAATTTGCGGGCATGTGATTAACCTACCCAGCATTCACCTAGCGACCCGAGAAAACCCCGAAAAACACATGGATCAGGTAGATCGCCACGGGAATCGAAACCAGGCCTCCAGAATGCGGGCCACAGATGAAAGCGCTTGTCGGTCGCACACACATATACATTTATATTTATATAAAGAGATACAGAGATGCAACAACGATATTGTGTAATATGTAGCTAAGAATAACTCTTGGCAAGTGTAAATGCAAACTACGGATGGAAAGTTAAGCTTAACGTGCAGTAGATAATTCATGGAAAGTTGATGAAACTTGCCATGACGGAAAATTCACCACCCCTCTCCAAATTTAATGTTAATGTAGTTTTAATTGTCTTTATTAATTTGACATGTTCATGTAATTTATTTTTATTATCCCTGTAATTAATATTTTTGCAAGTTGCATATACTATAGCACATAAGATGTTCCTGACAAAGCAAGTTTAGACAGCTGAAGAAAAAGATTTTAAAGGAATAAGCATGCGTTTGGGCCCCGGAAGCTCGCAATTTCATTGTCAAATTCTAAAGGATGAAAACCTATTCTTACTTTTAAATCAAGGTTATACGCGGTAGTAGCAAGAGAGCCAAAAATGTTAGATATTTCGGGGAAGTCCTCAGTGATGTAAGCTTTGTACCAGTGATGGTAAGATTGAGCCTATAGGCAGACTGCATTAGACACTGGAAGTCCGCGAACATGTGGGAGAAAAAAGTAGGTGTGATCTGTACATTAACCAAGTGGTTTTTTTGGTAAAAGTCACACCTGCTAGAAATGCAACTGGGGCGAAGCCCACGCTTCGCGAGATAAAACATTTGTCGCATGATTAGTTATACTTCTGCGAAAGAGACAAATTATCTAACTGTTGTAACATTTCGGATAAATCGAAAACAAATATCCGCGAATAATAATGCAATATAGTATACAAGCATTTCGCGACGAAAGTTCAAAGAGAATTACATTGCAGAAAACAGAAGTGTCGAGTGACGCTTATCAAAAATACACGCAAATACTTTTACTTTCCCGACTACGAATAGTAGGTAAATAATGGAAGTATTGTACAGCACTCAAAATTAGATTACGAGATTTTACCGGAAATTTGAGACCCTTAAAAGGTATCTGAAAATTCGTTTAAATACTAAGCTTGCTATATAAGTTCAGTAGTTTTCAAGAGTGCGAAGGAAGATTTCAAGAAAATCTCCCTTCTCCAGACTATCCCTTACTTAACCGACTGGGATGGTTCAGGCGATTTCGTCTGTGACCCGCATTCGGAAGGCGCGGGTTCAAATCCCGTGGCGGACCTACCTGACCCACGGATTTTCTCGGGGGGTTTCCATGTCGTCAGATAAATGCTGGGTAGATTAACCACATTCCCCGAATTTCCCGAACCTGCATTTCATCTCCAATCATTTCATATCGTCTCTCATGTGGTGGTCTCTTTCAGGATAGAAGTGTCAGCAGGTGTCTCGGCGCTGCATGGCAGGATTATATTCCCTTGGTAAACACTTCTTCCTCCGGTAGACGGTCTCTGGTGTGGTGGGGCCGTTTCCGGGCAGCAGTCCGATGAGCTATCGGTTATAATGTCCTGCCGGGGAGTTTCCAACTGGCAAAATGTAGGGACCCTGTCCTCTGCATTGTCATAACTCCTTGGGTCGGCCGCCCTCTGTCTTCTCTCACCTCATCTTTCCTACCTGCGATGCTCCACTTGGGGTATACGTACAACACACCAAGACTTTTCGCAGTGCCGAATCCCCTCCTTGCAACATTTTTCGAAAACTTCTATTTTCTCAAAAATGGTCCTAACTATTTTGATTTAAATATCATATGTATAAGATATTTTCATTACAAGTGAAATTTAGGTACCCACGTATATCTGGGAAAGTCAGAAGTTCTCTTCATTCCGTATGACTTTTGTATCTTGGTAAACCGTAAGAGCAAACTTAAGCACATAAAAACTAGAGATCTCGTTGAAGGACATTATTTATATCAAGTTGTAGAGTTAACCTTTTAGGAGATGGTCCTTGCTGTTTGCTTGAATTTTCCAGTACATACAGTACTTTTCTCAAATGGTAATACTTATTCATTTTGCATATCGTGACCAAGCAAGGAGAACACAATGTCAAAGCTATCACATAGTGCCCAGCTTTAAACTATCTGACTGACTTGTTGCATTCCCATGCCCTCCTTGCACTTACCAAAATTTGCAACACATTATATTTTTCCACATATTTCGCTAAGTGCCAGGAATAAGTTAACCATTGTTATGTATGAGTGAATAAAATAAGTTCAGTCGTAAAAGTATTTATGTGTAGACTTCCTCGTTCCATAACCTTACACTTACCATTCGTGCGAGATTTCGATACCGCTAGCGGTGCAATAGCACGGCAATAGTCATTCCTTTTTTTTTTAATAGTTGCCAGGCAAAAATCCGTACACACGATTTCTAGCAACTTCTTTTAAGATAGACAGGAGCAGGGGATTTTAAAACATGGCTATGCAACATTCATCTATCTGCTGGAGTCCTGGGAGCAAATCGCTTGAGAAATAAGATATTAATAAACACACGCCCACACACACGCACGCACACACTTAGCACTCAAAGGGCGAGAGAGAAAGAGAGATATTTCTAAGAATGCATGATTTGGGTTAAACGGTATCAGTAAGAGTATACGTATTTCTGTCAAACATGAATATAAAAGTTCTGAGTAAAATGTAATACTATCCTTGCTAATATGCTATAGCAAGTAAATACCTGCTTCAAATCCTTATCACCAGCTGTAGGAATTCCAAGAATTAAGGCCAAGATGAACGGCAATTAGGTGGAACTATCTGCGAGCTTCGCGCTGTGACGTCATAGATAACCACCTCTCCATCGCTCATTTAGTAGATTCATGCCGTGTGCAGAGCAATTACAGGTCCTGATATGTGACTCATACATAAGCCCTATAGCGTATTTACGTTCTATGTAGTGATAATGGTTTGAGTGTAAGTAACTTGAAATCTCTGCTCGAGAATTTGTATGCCTGTTTATGATAACTACATAGTTCTAAGTCATTTTAGAGCTCTGTAAAATCTTTGGTATTGTACAAGCAATTTCTGATGTCGGTGAACTACTGCACAAACAGTAGAATATCGCAAGGTCCACAGGGATTGCCCTCCAGTTAATCCAATTTAGCTGATTTCCTTCGGAACAACACATCTTTTACAATTCCTCACAAATTGAAATCTATGGTTTACATCAGAGGAGATTAGAGCATGTTCAGAATAAGCCTAAGTTGCTTAAGCGTAACTATATCTATCACATTCCGTTGTTGAATCATGTCCGATTACTGCTATAGCAATTGTCGAGCTATTTATAATAAATCCTTGTTTCACATAAGCTTGCCCTGTATCTCTTAATGGTCATGAGACATTATCACCTTTCATTGGATGCTATTGCAGTATAGACTGTTGTGCAGTAAAAATTTGTTCGTTATTTAACATGGTGATATATCTTTATATGTTGGAAGAGAATTGTCAAATTTATATTTTTGTAACTGTTTTAATTAAACATATTACGCAACAGAGTTGATTTATCTGAAATGCATGTTAATTCTTAAACGAAGTAAAGAGGAGGTTTCTTTGCTCTCAAGCACATGGCACGATAGCACGTGATTTAGCGGTAGCGATGACATATTTGTTTATATGACTTATCACTGACCTTTTTTTGAACTGGGTTAGTCATATATCGCCATTCGAAGGTGTGTTGTGCCGAGTGCGAGAGCTAAATTATTTTATTGATCGCTTATTGCACGTGTACTTATTATATGTATAATGGCAGAGTCTACGGCCAGTTTTTCGCTGAAGCATCGCAAGGGAAAACCTTTTCAAAGCAGTGAAAAAAGAATTGTCTTGAATGTGCTTAATGGACTCACAGAGAAGAATCCGCCTTCGTCAGTGAGAGTAGTCGAACAGCTGTGCTCTGAATTTAAAGGCGTGTTAGATGCGTAGAAACATTGCGACATTAAATTGAGACAACAGGAAAACTTACCACTCCAGGGGCGATATTGCTGTGTGGCGAAGACGTTATTTAAGGACAATCAGACTGTACCGGGATACAAATCGCAAAATATACTACCTTCACGAGACTTGGGTGAATGAAGGACACACGACAAGTATGGCGTGACACGACTTTTATGACTGAAAGACAAGCATTTTTGCAAGGTATATATGGTGGTTTAAAAAATCCCACTGAAAAGGCCGAAGCCCTTTCATTATAAATTTGTTTCAGTTTCATTGCTCATTCATTCAGTTTCAACTTGCTCAATTTCATTATAAAGTTCATTATTTTTGCTTGCCTTCATATTCTTATTTGTATGATTTTATCTATCTTCCTGGCAATTATTATGACGTTTACTGCAGGTTTAAATGTGACGGGAAGGCACCGCCTATGGCCTATGGCGCGAAAGCATTAGCCAATTAGGGTCAGGGGGAAGGTAGTTGCACGAGGAGTGATACATGTCAGTGGAGCAAGGTTATATGAAACACAGATTAGGTATATCTTCAGAGACGACATAATATGTAGAATTAAAAAAAAAAATATATTTAATTGCGCATACCTTCTTAGGCAACCATTCTTAGGGTGTTCTACAAATAAATGTACTTGTTTTGCATCAATTTTCACAAAATAAAATCTAAAATGCTGAATTTTAAAGCGCAATGATTATTAGATTTTTTTCGTGTACACAGACAAATAGATCAACATTAGAAACTCCGCAATAGCCAACCCACACAAATAGAAGAACTTAAGTATCTTCAAGGCACGGTCTTAAGTATTCATAGTTGTAAAATCGCGGTTTATTATGTTTCTTTAACTGGTAATCACACGAAGATGCATACTACAACTTCACTCGATCAGATTTCAATTCCGAAGTTGTTTTCAAAATAGGATATGTATTATAGATGCTCTCTCTCCTAAGCAACGTTTTTTTTTTTTTAAGAAAACATTTCTGAAATGTGTTATGAAAAGAAATTAACTAATTTCAAAGTATACAGCATTAGATGCTATAGTTTTTGAGTTATCATTCAGTAAGGTTTATTATCCCACGGTGTTACCAATCTCTATTTTTTATTGCGAAGAATTCGGTGACACCCATTTGTACTGCTTCAAAATTGTCAAAATTTCTTACACGTAGAAAATGAGCCATGGATCGAAAAAGATAATAATCTGATGGTGCGAGCTCAGGGCTGTATCCTCGGTGTGGTAGCAGTTCGATTCCTCCCAGTTCTTCAATTTTTTCCATGCTTGTTTTCGTAGGATGGGGTGTTGCATTGTCCTGTTACAATAGAACTCTATTTCTGTTAACTAATGTTGGGTATCTTAGTCTCAAAATTTCATAAGCTCGTTCCAGTTGTTGAGAATAAAGATCCGCATCAATCGCCCGCCGTTTGGAACAAACTCTCAGTAAATCACACCTTCAAAATTCCACCAGACACACAACATTTCTTTGGGACCGAAAATATTTTTTTAACGATGACTTTGTCAGGTTGGCGAGGATCAAGCCACTGTTTCGAGGCATCAGGTTTTCGGTAATATGCCCATTTTTGATCACAAGTGACAATTCTCCTGACAAATCTATCATACATGGGATTACGGATAAGCTGACGACAGATATTCAATCTACGTTTAGCCTGTTGAGGTATCAGTTCATGAAGTACATATCTACAGCTTTAGCATGATATTCCAAGTTTCTTAATGCGGCGATGTATGGTATTTTTTGATGCACCAAGTTCTTCTGAAGAGCTACGGGTACTTTTTGCGGACTTTTTCGATAAACTTGGAGTATATCATCAATATTCCATACAAGTCTTCTAGAATGTGGTAAATCTTTAGTTTTCGTCTCCATTGTTAACACGTTGGAACGCTTGTTGTGCCACACGCTCACTAATGATACCTTCTCCTTCCACTTCACCTATTCTTTGAACTTCTAAGTGGTTTGCTGGGAAAACACATGTCAGTTGGAGAATTTAATGACATGTCGGCACATTGGTCGTAGTAGCTCAAGGGTTAGAGTGGCTGGACGGCAACCAGAAGATCCGTGGTTCAAATCCCGGCTATGACATTGAATTTTTCAGCCTGGCTCTATCTATTCAGCGAATTTATACATTTTGATATTCTGCAATCCATGAATTGTGAATAGAATTTCTCGTACATCTTTCTTGACTTTTGTGGCGACAAGTTATTTGTAACATTGAGTGGTTTTGCCTTAATTTCTGAGGGTGTAAGTTCAATGTCACTGTTACTAGTGTCATATATTTCGACTTTTTTTTATAAACTGGCGCTAGTACCCTTGCCAATCGAAACAAGAATAATCGATAACTGTGCTTTCACAATGTTACGTGGCCACTTCTGTTTGGTCGAATACCATTTTTTTTAAATTTATGTCCTCCAACGCTGTCATATCGGACGATTGATGAAATTGCTGAAATGATGCTCAAATGATTCCGGGGTCCATGGAGCTTAGAGTTACCCGACATTCGTCTAGCAGGATTAGGGAAAGCCCCGGAATAAACCCCGGGTTCGATCCCAGGCGACCACAAAGTGAGATTTGTGGTGGACAACACGGTGCTGGGGCGGGTTTTCTCCGGGATCTCCGGTTTCCCCTGCCATCTTATTCCACCGGTGCTCCATCTTCATCTCATGTATCATCATTGTCACCGCCTGCGGTGCCGTACGTACTAAAAGCGGGCGTTAAACATCACACATTTCATTTCCGGAATAAACCTTATCCAGGTAGCTCACCATAACCGAGATTCGAACTCGGGACCTCTTGAACGTGAGGCAGACATTCTACCACCACGCTACCGAGGCGGTCTCGAATAACAATGCTTTAATGAATAGGTGTACTTTAATGAGGCCCATTAAAATACTGCTACCAGTCTTATAAATACTAAATTTAGGCTTGGTCGAGCATAAAAGTGGTTTACGTGTTAAAGATACAGCTACTCCAGCAGCCCAAAAGGTGGGACTGGAAGAAGCTCGACACTGAAGGAGATAAGAATACTATTTTATATTTTAGTAGCAAAAACAATTATACTGTGTCCTTTCTATATTTGGTATAGGGCAACTACGTATTTTCATGACTATATCTTGATAGGACGTGCAATTTATATTTACGAACGTTTACAAACTTATGTGAAACCTTAAATAACGGTTTAAAATAAGTCAGCTCTTTGTCCTTCCTATTACGTCATCATCATTCGGATCCATATTAAACATAAATAGATGCTGGCATCTTTCTCATCCTCATTTACTTGTCACATCAATCACAAATCAAAGTCGAGAGCTCCTTCCTGGACAGTCAAAAAGTAAAATAAGATAAATCTTACGTGAGGTTACATCAATTAAAGTGGATAGGTAGGTTATAGTAGAAAAACAACAACAGCAGTGAAACTGGATGATTTCCATTAACCTTAGAGCTCCGACTTTGAAGAGTCATGAATAAAAGAAGCTGCTCCTTCACACTGCATGTATAATGTCATAAACCTGTATCATAATTATATAATTGGGAATAATCTAGTTGTCCGCTCAAGGGTCTAATTCATGCAGTGTTAACCTGCCTTCTGTTAAGCTTTGAGCTGTTATCTTTCCAGAACTATCAAATATAACGTTAACAGGGTTTTCAGGAAATGAGCCAGGTGTTAGGGTATTCTTTTCGAAACGATGCGAAGAAGTAGCGTTAATTTGGGTGGAAAGCTTTCACAGAACCAGTGCTGTATTTGTTTGGAATGGTCAAAGTGCTAGGCATGAACAAACAGTAATGCAGTAGGCTACTTTATAACAATAGTATTAGAGTACGTGGCACTATGTTGCATTTGTAGCAGTATGTAAAACAAGACGTCTTGGTGTGGTCCAGCAAATTACCTACATTTGAGAGTGTTCAGGTTGTAGGAACCGGCAAACACAATGGCAAATTTGTGTTAAATTTGGAAGGTTTCTCACATTTCTTACTTTTGTTACATAACCACTCTATGAAAACCATCTAATATGCATATATTTCGAAATTATGCTCCTTTCTTTTGTTTGTTAACTTTTAAATGCCAGAACATTTAGTGTACCACGATAGTAAAATACACAATTCGATATTTCTTATTATTGTTTGCACCTGCCTCATATTATTGTGCGCTGGCTCTTATAAAATGCATTTCCTACGGTATCCAGTATCAAACCATGCATATATTGGCCATTTTTTTTCTCTGAAGAGCTTTTCCATTTATTTTTAGTTGAAGTTGAGAACAAACACCACAACATAAAGTACTATCTGCCCACCACAAGAAGGCAAGGCAGATGAATATATAACGTAATCAGTTTTGCTGCCCGCATAATGTTTATGCTCGCCTTCCGGATGTGATGAGGATGTTAGATTCATCTAAAGTACACAGTGTCACATAATTCACCCATGCATAATACCCATTACTGCAGTTATGAAACGAGCATTAGATCTGGCAGCATGGGTAATTCATATGCACTCTCATACACTTATTTCTTAGTATTTTAATTAACAGATTCACTACCAGAGCAGATTAACAGTCCAAACTCCTTCCCTCTTCATGCCTCGCTTGCCTTCTTATGATGGGCAGACAGTAAGGATATCGAAAGGAGACTTCCCGGCACCATGACACATGTCACCTTTTGCACGTATCCCACATCTTTGGCGCCCCCAGAAAGGGGGGTGACGTAAGAGAAGACAGTGGTCGGGAAAATTCGCAGTCACCATAGAGCAGAGGATAGTGCAACTAAAGTTCAAATTTGAAGCTCCCTCTCGGCGTTTAGTACAGTCCATTCCGCTCAAGTCCGCGCCGTAGCTCAGTGGTTAGACCGCTTGGCTCTCACCAAGGCGGCCCGGGTTCGATCCCAGGCGACCGCAAAGTGAGATTTGTGGTGGACAACACGGCGCTGGGGCAGGTTTTCTCCAGGACCTCCGGTTTCCCCCGCCATCGCATTCCATCGGTGCCCCATCTTCATTTCCTGTATCATTAGTGTCACCACCGGCGGTGCCGTATGTAGTAAAATCGGGCGTTAAACACTACACATTCCGCTCCTCACCCGTAAGCTTGTTCATCCCACTGGTGGGCAGGGAAATCGAAGATCGCTCTACTGGGAAACTGAGCTGTGTAGAGAGATTCCCTTTCCCTTGTCATGCAACACCAAGACTCCCACAGAACCTTGTAACCCTGATATAAGTAAGTAGATTAGAAGTGACGTGAAAGAAACAGTAAATTCGGGGATGTAATTAATTTTCCCAACATTTGACCAGCAACCCCGGGAAACCCCGTAAAATCACCTCAAGAAGGCTGGCCGCAGAAATCGATCCCACGATTACCCGAATGCGATGCGTTGACGCCTATGACGCTCGGTGACAAGAGTGGTACTCCGAACCTTCTATCCATGATTTAAGTCCGAGAGCTCTACCACGAGAGTTTTTTCTTTCTTTCGTTTATTTCTGATTAGATAAGGTAGCTGTAACTTTAATTCTGCGTATTCAGTATCCTAAATATTGCTTTCTCCGTATGTACTCCTGGATGGCGGCTGAACGTCTACCCAACTCACGCAAACACGACCCGCAACTGATTCTGTCAGTGGAGTCTGACAACGCTTCATTTGGATTCCGCTCTGCCTTGTTACTTATATGGACATGGTGTATTCATTTTAAATAATGTACATTTAAAAAGATTAGCAACATCCTAAGTGAAGCAGAAGGAAAGAAATATAACAACATTTTAACCTACGAGAAAAGAGTATTATTTAAGGGATGGTCTGAGGGGAATAGGACAAAGAGAAACTGAAGATAAGATTACCAGACTTGAGAAGATCTAATTTAAGACGCACGACCACTGAATAGAAGACGTCAGTCATAGATATCGGAAAGAAGTTCAGAAACCACCGAAAGAAGGAGAATCCCAGGAGAGCCATAGGAGATATATGGAGAGAAGCAGAGCGGACAGACACCAATGATTATGTAGAAGAGGAAAGATTACAACCAGGATATCTGGAATTGACGAACCAGCTCCATCTACTGATGCCAGTACCTTTAGGAGATGGATACCAGTAAGAGGAAGCTTTGGATACCAGATGCAGAAGTCATTTAAAATTGTAGGAGACGGTCTTTTGTAGTTTTTATAGTACATAAAGCTGTAGTAAAATGTAGATATGAAGTATATTGCTGGAGTAGCAGTAAAGTAAAAGAAATACTTTTTTTAAAATAAATCAGCTGAGTAGATTTGTAAGGTTACTGGAGTAAAGTAGGCTGTAGGTTTAGCTAGTTCGTTAAGGTGGCAAGTTAGGTAGGCTATTAGATACGCATATTTTGTTTTGTTTTATTTTCTGCCTTGTTACTCGCCGAGTATTGGTCCATTGGACCAGAGTTTCGTAAGAAACCTTACCAAGTGCCGTTTCGTTCGGCACCTGAGATTCAGCCCGACCCGTTACGTTGAGAAGGCAAATTATGTCCTTCCAAAACACCGTCTTATAATTAATAAAAGTCTGTGACATAATTCGAGGAGGAAAAAATACTTGTAGGAGAGCACTATCAGAAGCACATGGGGCTGCTACTTTGGCGGATGCCTAACTCTCGATTCCCACCCAAGAATCTGGAACTGTTCTAATGAATAGCCTGTCTCTACATAACAAATTTGGAAGTGCCCTAAAACGCTTGCATACTAGGGAGAGGCACAGTAATACACACCTGGTAAGGAGAGGGTGTGTCCTTATATCGATTCTTCGTTTTACACGCGATAATTTTTCAACATTCCATTTGTATCCCGCCGGTGGCTGAACTGACCACTCTATCAAGCAGCCTCATTACCAGCTGCCATTATACCAGCGTGGGAGGAAGACACTCACAGCTTGGCAGCATTAAATATTACATAGGTTCCAGCTGGGTACCAATAATATTATGTAAAGTGCCGTCGCAACGGAAAAATGTCCAATGAACTGAAGGTTAAGTATGTTTACCCGAAAGGCTTTCTTGATTTAACTTTCAGATTAGTTGTTCTTGTTGCCGACAAACTATACTGCCGTCTGACACACGCATAAACGCACGCTCGCATACAAGGAGACTACGTAAGGCTCGTCGTAGATTTCACATTTATGGAAAGGAAAACCTGTTTAGAATTAGACTCGGTTTTAATATTTTAAGAAAATTAACCAAAGATGCATGACGATCTGTCTTTCGCCCCTTGACAAAGTTCAGGACCAAAGAACAAACCTGCTGATTGTATTTTATTAGCAGCACACTGTACCTACTGCATCGTTATCATTTATTGAACTTAATTGATTACCTAAGTACCGCCACTACAGAGCAAGTGGCGCCACGGTGACTTTGCGACTCGCTTCGGAAGATCGCGAGTTCTATAACCGCCGACCGTGCAGCCTGACCTGGTTTACCTATATCACCTAGGCGATTCATATAATTCGTTTGATTCTTCTACATTCTTTCTGATAAGATATTACAAGTCTTAGAAGCTTTACTACGCTGATCTCCTTATTTAAACCTTTTATTTGCGGCTGATTTTCTTTTGAAGATTTAGTTGAGTAAAAATGAGTTAATAATTGTTTTAAACCCTGGTCTTAATCTTCAAATAAAAATGGTGTGAAAGAAACCTGTATGCAAAGATTTTTTTAAAGTAAAACGGTTACGCAGAAACTCCGGACAGGTAGCGATTTCCTTTATTTATCCTAGGATTGTTTTGAAGTAGCAACAGAAAGGTTTGAAATATGCGTAACAATGAAGCAATAGAATGTGGAGGGTGAGATACGTAACCCATTATGATATAATTAGGATTAGGATTACTAGGGGGCATTCGGTACTGCGAGCAGTCTTAATCCATTGTACCTATATCCCGGGCGGAAGGATTAGGCGAGAGGAATCAGAGGACGTCCGTTCCAAGGAACCACGAGAGCGCAGAGGGCAGGGTTCCTAAATTTTATTTCGATGAAAACTTTCCCCGGTAGTCCAGGTCAACGAACATTGCCTTACCCCTACTGTAGTTCGGAAGTGGTCCCAGCAGTCGGTTCGAATCCGGCAACCGACCTACCGGATGAGGAAGTGCTTCACTCAGAACATATCATCCTGACATGCAATACCGAGATCCCCGAAGAACCTTCTACCCTGAAAGAGATCCCGGATGAGAGATGGTGTGAAATGATAATGGAGATGAAAAGAAGGGACACGAATGTCGGGGGATATAATTAACCTACCCCGAAAAAACTATGTGTCAGGTAGGTAGGGAATCGAACCCAGGCCTCCGAAATACAGGCGACGGTCGAAACCACCTAAGCCATCCCACTCGGTATTATGATATGATACTGATAGGATGATTTACGAAAGCAAACACTTTAATTTTAAGAATAATGATATCATAGAGTTATGGGAAAATCTAAGCATTAAAGCTAGGACGGAAGGAAATAAAAATGAACATCACTGGACAACAGGCAAGAAACTCATAGATAAACCATTCTCAACTCTTTTACATTCTTTTGGCGTTTGCAGATGCATTGAGGCCGGCTTTTGTCTCTGTTAATAATCTTTGGCCTGCGTTGTTCATACATTCTTTGTAGTAATAATGATTTGAATATAGGTAACTTGAAGCTAATTACTTAGAAGGATTGGCAAAAACGAGGCCTTTCCCAGAGTCAACAGTATGCAGCTTGTACATTACCATCGAAATGCAGAAAGACAATGTCAAGATAAAGTGTCTACCTTACGTGCTAATGTCTGTTGGGGCGAGTTACCTGAATAAATCTTTTCCCCTAGGTTGAAAGAAGAAGTTCAGGTATCTCTTATTACTATGGAGCTGATTTTACACATTTCATTCCTACTTGATATGACCAACCGATTAAAGTACGTTGAATTAAAAAAAGATAAGAACAAGAAAAAAAATTGAAAAACTTCCTTTGTCAATCTATTGCTTAGAAGTACTTAGGTTAGACAGAGACGCAAATACATACATATTGCACTATTTATTCTCCTTTATCCTCCTTTTCAAAATAATTGTAGCTCACCTGTTTCCCATATTTGCACTCCAATTTGTCCAGAAACATTCGTTTTCATAGCAATGGTCTTTCTACCCTTTCTTGATATTCGGGTATGATTTGTTGTACATTTATCCGAATTTAAGTAAACCAGCTTTGAATTTTAACATTCGATACGAGCTCATCAGTAATTCAACTAACGTTGAATTAAAGCTGAAGTTTCTCAAAAATATGTGGAAGAATTAAAAGAATTTTAAAAAGTAAACTAAGAACGGATACAACGATGAAATTGTATAAAACCATGGTAGTTCCAATAACGGTATACAGTAGTGAAACTCGGACAATGACAAGCAAAGATAAAAGCACTTTACAGGCGGCAGAAATGAGATTTTTAACACCCGTTTTGGGAATCACTGGAAAATAGAAAATAAAGGATGATGATATAAGAAATCAATTACAGATCTTTAAAATAACCGAAGAGATGGTTCATTTCAGACAAAAGTGGCTAGAACAAGAATTAGTATAAATGAGGAACGGTATCCGAAGAAAATACAGACCCAAAGGGAAACGAAACATCAGAAGGCTCAAAACACGATGGACAACCCAGTGAAATGCATATGCTATTTTTTTTTTTAATTTACGTCCTCCAACGTTTAGTCATATCGGAAGATGAGTGGATTGGGTGAAATTATACTTAAATGAGCTCAGGGTCCAGAGCTTAGATTTACCCGACATTCGTCTTTCAAGATAAGGGAAAGCCCCGGAGAAAACCTTATCCCGGTAACTCACCCTGACTGAGATTCGAACTCAGGACCTCTTGAATGTGAGACAGATATGCCACCATCCATGCTATCGAGGCGGGCTATACGCATTTGGAGCATGCAACAAGCCTTTGAAGGTTTAATGTTTGAAGTAGATGAAGAAAAAGAACTTTCGATACTATTATATTCGAAATTTCTTGTACAGGTGGCCAGCCTGTCTCTTTCTTTAAATATAAGTACAATTACCTGCAGTGCAATGTATAGTATGCTCCAAAAGAGGAGAGTAATGAATGTGGCTTATCCTTTTTCTTCCCGTAGGGGAGGGGATCCATCCCCTTCAGCTGCTATGGTGCGGACGCTGCGGACCCTTAGCACTCATGATACCTCTGACGTTACTAGAGGAACCTCTGGCCGAACTGCCGAGCCGCTCCCGATGGGGAGTTGTTCGGATTGGGTTGGACTCAGGGGCAGGGTGTTCCTGACACTCACGGGGAATTAGGTACCTCCGGCCAGGCTACGTCCGCCTGGGGGAGTAAAGGTTGCCTCGTAAGTCCTGGGTACTAGCCTGCAGAGCTAGTAGAAGGTGCGCTAGAGCACTAGGCGGCTCCACCGAGGTTTTCGGTAGTCTTCTTTGCGGGTTGACGCGCGTAAGTGGCGTATCCACTTACATCCCGTCTTGACGTTGTCACCGGGTGGGGGGGGGGCTTTTTTAAGAAATCAGGTATTGCCCTATGGAAAGACCCCGGAGTTATGCATCGCTCCCGGGTTGAAGGAGGCCAGGGTCCTAGTACCTAAGGGACTTTGGACTAATTGGGTGGAACCTCTGCACTTAACTATCCTATTTCTCTCCTGATGGAAGAAAAACAATTCTGAACATTTTATTTTAGAAGAATGTATTTCCTTCTTTCTAAGTGGTTTTAAGACATGAACAAAATACGCTATCTCAATGTGTCTGAAGGACTATGGCAGAAGCTGGTCAGCATGTTTGAAATGTGTGCCAACTAGCTCTTCGTGTCACATTTCATATGTGTTCCCTTTGATGCAGGAGGTAACATCCAATGAAACTTGAACGGCTGATAATGTCCTATTATTCATCTTGAGTACATGTGAATGCATTCGAGCATAATTCTGTACACTTAAAGATTGGCCAGACTGTTTTTAATAACTACATATTCAGAACAGTGGTTTACAGATGGAAACTTGTTTCACTTGCATTTGCATGTTTTAGATAATTTTAAACCATCCCAGCTTCTACATCAATATTTTACACATCTTGTAGCAGCTAAGCTCATAGAAGAGCAAACAGTGGCGCTCAGGGAGTTCTCCGAATCACAAATGTACGCGTTTTTATGGAAGAAATGCTGCACATTGAGGAGGTAATCGAGAAGTACGCGTGTCGGGAACACATCCCGTAATTTCCAGCCACAATACATTACGGAGGCAACTCAGGGTAAATCGAAGCATGCGAGTTCCCGAGAAACCTGTCTCCGAGTTTTGCGACGTGAATGAAGTCTCGTAGTTTAAAATTCAGAGCTCGAACTCGTTGCAACAGCTAAATTCCTTACCTTGTACGGATCAACGGCCAGAGGCTCGCTTCTACTGGTCTATCACAGGTGGGGCAGAATCCACCTGCGGAACACCTTTGATAAGGCACTCCTTTACACCATGTAGGTATGACAAAACCGCGTTCTAAATGGATGTAACAGACAGTAATTACTCCAACATAATAGTAAGGATAACTTAGCTTTAAACGTAACAGAAACCCTTAGTTTAGCTACATCAAGTATGTTTTAGATGGCAACGAAATATACGAGATCGCATAGATCAAAGCGTTCGCAGCAAATTAATTACAAGTGCCACGTTTAAAATTGTAATTTTATAATAAATATGTGTTTAAAACAAAAGAAAATGCTTTCTTTTAAGTAATTTGTTAACGACGCGTCAACTGGTTTGCTCATATCAGCGCCACTGGTATGTGGAGTTCTTTTACACGTCAGTAAATTTACTGACATTGGGCCTCATATAAATCTATCGAGATGGTACATTCTCGACTACATACAATAACTAGAAGAGGTGACGCACTCCAACCAATAATTCGATGTCGAGATTTGAATGTAAATACACGTTTCGAGAACTCTGAACCCAAAGAAATCTCGTCTTTGCGAAAAGACGTGACTAAAACGAAAGGTAACAGGGTAAAATAATTATTTTAATTATTACGTTTATGCATTAAGATTTAAAATTGAGGTGCAAAACTGTGATTAAATACATCTTATTAACTCAAACAACATAAAATGTTTCTCTTCAAGGGTCTAGTTTACTTTCCTAAACGCAAAGCAAGTGAGTTAGCTCAGGCGCTGTCGTCTATGGCTCACGTTCGGGAGGTCCGGGTTCCATTCCCGTGGCCGACCTACCTGATCCATGGGTTTTTTCAGAGGTTTCCTCGGGGCGCTAGGGGAATACTGGTTAGGTTTATTACATCAAGTCCTACCATTCCACTTCCTATCTTTTCACATCATCTCCCGTCTGGTGGTTTCTTTCAGGGTAGAAGTGTCGGCGGGTGTCTCGGCGTTGCATGGCAAGATGATATGCTTTTGGTAAACACTTCCTCCTTCGGTAGGATGGTCTGCGAGTGCTGTTTCAGGACACGGAAGAGATTCCCGTTGAGCTATGCTGCCGAGGGGTTTCAAATTGGCCAATACTAGGGACCCTGCCCTCTGCTCTGTCATGACAACTTGGCGTAGGCCGCCCTATGACTCCTCTCACCTTAACCTGTCTCTCGGGAATGTACGAAAGATCAATTTGGTCCATATGCCGAATCCCCTCCTTAAAGTTTATCCTATTCTATCATTTCCTTGAGGGTATACAGATATTTTGCAGATCTAACTATGCAATTCAAAGCATGATGACAAGTTTTACTTTCGGCATCCCTATGTACAAAGTAAGAGTGCACGATATTTCACTTGAGTAAAATTATTATCTAATGCTGTGTATCATAGCTAAGTTATGTGTAGCTGGTAACAGTGCAAATTAGCCGTCCCCCCCCCCCCATCTTTTGTAATTTACGTCCTCCAACGTTAAGTGATAACGGACAGTGAATGAATTGGGTGAAATGATTCTCAAACGAGTCTAGAGTCCATGGAGCTTACAGTTACCCAACATTCGTCTTGAAGGATAGGAGAAAACCCCGGAAAAATTCTTATCCGGGTAACTCACCCTGACTGAGATTCGAACTCGGGACCTCTTGAACATGAGGCAGACACGCTACCATCTACGCTACCGAGGCGGGCGAATTAGCCGTTGACAACTGCTCAGGATGTATTTTGATTCCAGACGAATACATTTTTCAATTGTTTAATTAATTCACTTATAACAAATTGCCAGATGCTGAAACTTAAAATTGCATACCCAATCTATGATACGGCACGATATAAGTAAATGTGACAGCATTTCTAAAAAATGTGACATGGGATGAGAACACTCAAACCGGTAACAAGCAATATTTCGGAAATGGCAGAAGCCACGAAAAAAGTTCTTTCGAATAAATATGTGTTTTAAGAAACTATGTTTCTCTTTTTTGTGCGGTGAGGTTTTGCATATCCATTATGGTTTACCAGATTTATGTACAAAATCATATAGCATAAATTCCGATTTATAAGGACTTTATAGGCATACACATTCATAGAATATTCAAGATATACATTTTATTATTCATAATAAATACCATGAATGTGTGACATAATAAAATCATTAGAGACATTTTTAGGAAAATAAAATATTATTGGACCATTTTTAATGCAAGGAATGCTTTGAAATAGGGAAATGTTTTAAAAATCTTCTTGCTGTTGTGTTAAAAGTTACTGAACAAGTTGATGTGATAGTATCTAACTTTTCATTTCTACGACGTGCCGTTCAG
>JAUKNK010000327.1:0-2500 GCA_030765055.1 Mantis religiosa | reverse complement strand
GAAATAACTGAGGTAGGTTTAAAAGTTTAGTGCTTCTTCTTTTTTCTATAATAATCCTTAAAAGGCATACTTGATATTTACGAAACACAGATTTGAAGAAAACCCATTTTGATCAAAATATCATGTTTTATATATTTATACTACTTTATACGTACACACATAAATATATTACGCATTACATACATAAACATTGATTAGGGTTAAGATTACTACAGCAGGGATTCGGAACCGAAATCTGTGGTTTACTGTATCTAAGCCCCAAGTGGAGTATCCCCGGGAGGAAAGATGAGGCGAGAGGAGAGAGGGGGTGGCCGATCCAAGAATTCACCACAGCGCAGAGGGCAGAATCCTTATTATTTACCAGTTGAAACTCCCCCGGCAGGCCAGCAAAAACCGGCATGGCCGGAAACGGCCCAACCCAGAGACTGGAAACCGCCCTGTCATGCACCGCCGAGACTCCCACCGGCACTTCTACCCCGAAAGAGACCACCAGATGACAGATGATGTGAAATGATAATGGAGAGAAAATGAAGGGACAGCGTATTCGTGAGATGTAATTAACCACCAGCATTCGCCTAGTAGCCCTGGAAACCCCCGAAAAAAACCTTGGGTCGGTAGGTCGGCCACGGGAATCAAACTCAGGACTCCGGAATGCGGGTCGCGCCTGAGCCATCCAGCTCGGTGCATCAGCATTGAACACATTCATAATTTCTTCGAGGTACTCATTCTGGATGGCTTTAGCCTAAATGATAAACCTCAGGAGATAAACAAATTCTTATTATACAAAAAACTATTTCGTTTAACCACAGAAATTATGAATAAACATTTAGTGAAGATAAATATTTTCCGGATATTTGCTATTACTGGTTTAAATTTTCAAACACTCGTACAGTTCCCAAATAGGAAGTCGTTATTCAAGACATAAAAATTTCAAGTGCTTGAATGTATTGAAAATTCGAAAGCTGTTGAAAGTAGTTATAAGTTGAAACTAGCTGAAGATAGCATGAGACAGTTTAAAGTAGCAAGCAGTTGAAAGAAAAAGTGTTAAAAGTTGTAAGTAGTTAAAAGGTAGTTACATTTTAGAATTGCAAGAAATTGAAAGCTGAAAGTATTAGAAAGAATAAAATTATTTGCAGTTGAAGGTTGTCGAAAATAATTGTACGTTTAAAATAGCATATTTAATAAAATAATAGAAAGATGTTAAAAATAATTATAAGTTGAAAGTACTGAATAGTAGACAATAGAAGATAGTTTGAAGTTGCAAGTAGCAAGAATTTAAATATCGTTGAAAGGAGTTAAAATTTGCAATTAGTTAAAACTTAGATTGTCAGGAGATCTGTGGTTCGAATCCCGGCAATGGCATTGAATTTTTCATGTTGACTCTATCAAAAACCTTAGTCTATATACGGCTAGTATGAAGAAATGATTAATTTACATCAATTTACTAAAGTTAAAACGCAGTTAAACTTTGTAGGTAGCAACAGTTGAAAGTTGAAATCTATTGAAAGTGACTAAATGTATTCGAATGTTGAAAGTTTTTTAAACTAATTGTAAGCTGAAGGAGTTGAAAGCTACAGATGTTAAACAAAGCTAAACCTGGTTAAAAATTTTAAAGTTGTAAGTGCATGAAAGGCATTAAACTAGTTAAAAGTTGAAGCTAGTTGTAAGCTGAAAGCTAAGTTAATAGTTCAAAAATAATTTAATATTAGAATTTGAACGATTCAGAATTCCAAAGTTGCTGAAGCCAATTAAAAGGCGCATATCTGTGAAAATTAATTGCAACTCTCAAGTAGTTCAACGTATATTAGAAAGTAACTGAACGTTGTGTGATTGAACGCAGTTGAAAATAGTTTAAAGCTGCAAGTGGGTGAAACGAACTGAACGAGTTAAAAGTTGTAAATCCCTAGTTAAAAGTTAAAAGTAGTTGAAAGGCTAAAAGCATGATGACAGTTAAAGGTTATTGAAAGTGGCTGAATATATTGCAAAGCTGAAAGTTATTGAAATTATGTAAGTTGAAAGTAGTTCGAAGTAGAGAGCAGAAAAGAGTTGAAAGTTGTAAGTAATTTAAAGAAGTTGAAAGTAACTGAAAAATGTGTTCCGATACTACGAACTGATGACATCCTGGATACCTTAGTGAGTGCACTCTGGACGTAGAGATGGGGTAGGTACTGGTTAGGAGAGATAGCGTTTTCTACTTTACACAAACTATGTTAATTCACGCCAATACCCTTGGAACTACCATGTTTCGTAATGTTCATAATTATGCACTTTATAATAAAATTTTGTCTCTTAGGATTTATCGGTTATGCAAAAGTCACTAAGAATGAACAAGCCCCTCAGTAGCTATTACCAAGAACCTAAGAGATACATTTCATTAATTATTAAAATATCTTAAACAGTGGCAACTGAACCAAAAGTGTAAGCCATCTTTGAGAAAATCCACATTCTGGAACAATTTGCCATGCATCCGTATGCTGAATTAAATACCAGTTTGCTATTT
>JAUKNK010000326.1:907500-996478 GCA_030765055.1 Mantis religiosa | reverse complement strand
TGGGTGGGAGAGGAGCGATGTCGCGTGCTTGTTGACACGGTCAGCCGGTGCCCATATCAAACAGCGTGGACAGGGGTTTACCGTTGAGAAAACCGAACAGACCATATCAGCTAGTGACAGCATTGGGTGACACCTTGCCCGTGGAGAGGGAAGCCTTGCTGCAGTTGACCTTCAGACGGAGTACCGTGCGTCTGTGTTTATTCTTCGCGGTGAAGGCTGAGTAGGTAATAGAGTGAATGGTTGCCCTCAGGAGCCACGAGGCAACGGTACACGTCGGCAGGAAGTCCTGCGGTTTCAGTGGAGAAGAATTATTTGTTAATTAAGAATTAATAAGTGATTATTTCTATATTTGTTGTGTACACTTTGAGATTTGTGTCTTTAAGTGACAGTTAACTGTTTAAACAGCTGGTCGCTATGTGGTGGATGTTGGCATTCTGTTCTCCTTCACTGAGTAAGAGGAGAAAATGTAAAAATGATTTAACATTAGGGAAATATGTCAGTTTTGAAATATCAGACATTGCTATGCGATATATGGGAAATGGTTGTCTCCACAGAGGAGGTATTTATATAAATTGTACGGTTTAACAAACTCTAACTTTTGTATTAATATTTTGTTTGTCTTTTACAAAACTCTTTTATTTGTGACGCCACATCTAGTAAATTGACTGTTGTTATTTGTTATATTTATCATGAAAGTTACTTAAATATTGCATCTCATTCCAAATTCGTAGACTCCAGGGAAACAAAATTTGGGGTGCTGTGAAATCTTAACACCCAGATTTGGTATAGGTTGCAGTATGTGGTGGAGAAAGGGTTGGCAATATATATGTAGATATTGAAAATGGGTGAAAGCACGGATTAATTAGGGAATCACCTGGAGCAGTTTCTCCTATAACCTTTATTTTTCAAAATCCTGTACAGCGTCTTAGACACTTAAATGGTGTACTAGTATGACGTTTGTGAGATGAGGAAGGAGCCTTTCTAGATATGAAGTTAATTACAATTGGATGTGACTACTAAAAGTCTATTACATTTTCTGAATTGGCGATTAACCTACGAAACGAATAGGCGAACTGATTAAAGTTATTCTTAGTTTAGGAGACTTGTTCTCTCACGCACAATTGCTTTTTCTTATGATACTTTTTCAGTATATACTAAAGGTGCTGTTTGTTCTCACTCAACAAAAGCCAATCAACTTTAAGGTATTTAGAAACAAAAGAGGACTCTGTAATCGACTATACATTTTTCTCTACGATAAGATATTACTGGTAGAGCCATCTGTGGACGGCAAAGGGAAGTTGGTAAGATTGCTTCAAGTAAATTTTACAGAGATATTTATATTATGCATTCCTTGAACATACAAAATGGGTACAGGAAACAGAAGTTATAGCTATATTTTTAAAAGGCGGGCTGGTATATCTTGGCTTTCATGATCCATGCTATTTCTACGAACTTAGTAATAAAGTTTGGGGCTTAGAACTTTTGAGATATAAAAGTAGCAAGATTTTGAGGAATATCTGGAAAACGTTAATGGTGTATAACAATTAGAAAAAATTGTTTGCTCTAAAGATAAGTTCTGTTTCCCACATCGCAAGTCATATCAGCAAAGAAACCTATAGTACGCCATATTTGAAAACGGCAGTCTTTTCAAATATGAGATAAATGTTGGAAACGCTTAACTACTCGTGTCACAAACGTCAATTACGTTTGAATCGTATGGTTCATGTAACAATGGTGAGAACAGGACAAAGCACTTCCAAGATGGCATGCAAGTTCAAGACAACAATACGCAGATTAACCAAAAGACGCAACTATTATGAATACAACCATAAAGCAAACAGCATTACGCTTAAATATATACGTAATCCAGAAAACTTACCTTCACATATTTAATGATTTGTCAATTGGAATTTTTTTGTATACACTCAAGCCTCTTTGTCTTAGCGTTGTAATGAAATGAGAGTCGCGGTGAGTTGTGTACAATATCCCGGGCGAGGTAGGTGTTTCTGTCTGACCTAGGTAAGTTACGAACTTATTTATACCTTACTTGATGTCTTATACTGCAATGTAATATTTAGTTATCATTTTTACCTTTACCAATTGAAGCCTTACTTCTAAAACAAACTTCATTGGATTTAAAAAAGAATTCGTTCACACTTGGTGACAAAACAAGTTGCTGTATTACGTAGTTTAGAGTGTTTGCATTTCTGGAATTTGATTTCTTGTGAAAGATTTAATGAGATTGGAATGGAAATTTGGATGTTCTTTCGTTTGGAAATACATTTATAGGCAATGATTGCTATGTCCTTCTCAATATATATGAGGGACATATTTTTTATTCCCCTTCAAGACAAGCTATGTGTCATTTAATTCTACTGGTACGCATCCACTTCCTGTATTACATGCCTCACGTCAAAAGGGTTTTGTGTACCTTTGGACTTCCTTTACTAAATGTAGTTTTAGTATTGCTGTACCAAATATAGTACAGCAGATTTTGTTTTGTTGAGTCATCCTGCTTGTACAATTAATGAACTGATGATACTTGACATAGATATTTTTGTTAATGTCTTGTAATGATTGCTCCTTTTGAGTATGTTACGTGTAGTTTCAGTACTTCCCGGTTGCATGCATTAGAGTTTTAACTTCCTCTACTTGTTTTTTCGGGATTATAATTCATGAAGTTTAACATGGAAATGTTATCCTAAATGTTAGTTGTTAGCTTGGTGCTATTGTAACTGGGTTTTGATTTTATGAAGATACGTTAGGAAAAAGAAGGATTGTTGTGTTAAACGTGATTTTCCTTCGCATGGGTTAACAGTTGTTCAAATAATTCTGAAAATAATTAATGATTTAATGTTGCCAACCTCACTGCTCTAGTTATTTTAATTTAGTAGATAGATTGTGATTATTTACTTCTGTTTTTTCCTTTTCACAGTTATCTGTTTAGTGTAATTTGTTCTTGCCCATACACAATTTCCAAAAAGTCATCTATTGCTCTTGTATTTTCGTGTTTAATGTACGGTATTCCGCCAACGTATTCCCGTGTATTTTCTGTTTCGTACTTTACATATTTTCTCTAAACGATTTCGTGTACTCATTTTTATAAAGACATAGGGAAATTATTTACGAGTGTGCCAGATTAATCTAATGTTTTTGCTTTCACTTTTTTCAAATGTTTTTACAACTCTATTATATCCTAGCCTTTCCTTCTGAATGCTATTGTAGGTTAATTACACGTGTTGGATTTTGTTTATCCTGCTTGGGTGGCTGAGCTAATCTAGAGTTACATACATTGTCTCAATATGTATTCAATATGTGGTCTAAACCCCGGCCATCGGACCGAATTTTTAAGTTTGACTCTGTCAATCCATAACTTAGCCTACGGATGACTATTGAGCAAAAACGATTAAATTTGCATTAGTTAACATCTCGTTAAGGTACTCAGTTTATGTATTGTTTTACTTAACTTTGAGGTAGCTATTGCTTGTTAATTTGTTCAAAAAGCTACACCAAGTATTTTTAAGTTTTGGGTTTCTTCTAGTTGGCTAAAATAACATATACTCTAGTTGTTTGTATGTTGTGGGAATAGCCCTTGAAGCTCGTTGTTTTCTGGATGACAGAAACCATAACAGATAGACGAAATGTTACGAGAAATGTACATCTTGTTGAAGTACAAACATTATGTCTAACTTCATTTTGTGGACACAATCATTCTGTAGATAATAATTTTATTGGTTCCAAGTTTGAAATATGTACCTTTAGACATTGAGAAAGGGCTTATTGCTTTATATCCCGCCCTGCAAAGACATCACGTAGTGATCAGGACTTAAAGGATTTGTCTGTCGGTTTCCATATTCTAGTCCTACATGCAAATGGTATTAGCAATGTATTTATTTTGAAAGAATTGTGTGAAGCACAGTAAAAAAAATTCACAAATGATAACATGAGTACCAAGTGAAAAAGCTTCAGACAAGAAAGACAGGCTAAGGTAACTTGTACAAGCATATAGGTATATCAAAAATATATAAAGATTGCAGTAATAATTTATTGAAAAATGAATGCCAGAGGTCATACAAATGAAATTGGTAAAATTTATAAAAATCTGTTGTATTTACATGACCCTTGAATATATTATTGGTACAAACATTTATTGCTCTATTATTATATCGAGATAACACTAACATATCGATAATTGTCTTGTAGGCTAAAGGGGAATATGTTGAATTAGAAGTGTTTACGAGATAGTCAAATGTTTTATGAGCAGGTTGCTTTGTGACTCACATTTGAGTTAAGTATCAATTTTGGTAAACTTGGACAAGTAACAAAGAATGCCTAGAAAATGTATCGTCCCATAAAGTGTTACATAAGTTGTGTATTATAGAGAGCTCTAGCTTTTTGTTGTAAGATTTTTCCTCCCTATTACACTTTACCAGTTAAGTAAATGTCATCTTTAATGCAGAGATCTCTGAGGATATAAAAGCCTAAAACAATAAATTTGTAGTGAGGATATCTAAAGGATATATAACTTAAATGAAACTTGATAAAGCCATTTCAGCGAGAATAAAGGTTTTCTTAAGTGAACTATTTTTCATATGTGGGCAGACTTTGTATCTCATCGTCGAAAGATGCTCAATCTATATAAACTGTTTGATTAACAGATATTGTTTTGGCATAAGCTGCTCTAAGATCGGTTGGCCTTTATAGAATGCTTTTCAGTTTCACACAGTTTCCAAAAACATATTTGACGTTAAATAATGATATATATTTTCGGTTGGAATGCAATACCTGTTATAACTAAAATAAAGTAGTAGAACAAATGATAAATTGTCACTACCTATGTATATGAGAAAGGAGAAACGTCTAAGCTTAGAAGTAATAACTGCGTTTCACCTCACGTCAGGTTTCTGAAAGAGATATTAGCATTTCCAAAAGTTGCTGTGTGTAATTGTATGCAGGTATTCACATTTGAGGTACTTGATTCACAAGTTATCAATGAAAAACAAGTTTAAGGGCTCAAATATATATTAGCTTTAGCATACTTTCATTCACAAAGACAAATCTTAGTTTGGTTGCTATCCTCTAAGTATACACACCAGATATTCTTCATTCCCTGTTAACAAAATTCCACTACGTATAGGCCATACCTGTTCAACATAATTACAGTTTGCATTAAAACACAGTAAATAATTACAAATCTTGTACAGCGTGATAATATATCACTTACAGAGCCATCTGTGGACAACAAAGACAAGTCGGTGAAAACGTTGATTAGTATTCAATTCTTGGTCAACCAAAATATTTCATGTACTGTACAACCAACATAACTAAAGTGACGTGGTGTTCTATATAATATATTTTTACGAGGTTAGGTTAAAGAATTAAAACCACACAACTTTCTTAACTCAGTCTTCTACAAAATCTTACTTTTGTACTTGCTACAAGTTTATGTAAACGTTTCTACAAACAGTTTAATTCCATATTTCGTTGTATATACAAGAGTGATATAGGAGACTAAAATGTTATTTAACAAGCGGATCGCTATATGCTGTCTTTCCAGTTTGTTGTTATTCCCACGAATTACGAGTAACAGGAAGACGAGGCTGAGGATTTTAAAGAACAGTGAATTGAATAAATAAACAATATATCGGAATTCGATAAAGAGATCAACCTGTTTTCAGACTTAAGGAACCTTTTCATGCAAATTGTTTTTATTTTGAATCATTGTGTCCACAACGTAGTTCCAGTCAATGCTCTATGTCGAATTTAAGGGGGGGGGGATGTAATACTTCCTTTCTTTAATGTATGTACCATGGAGAGTTCAAGAGTGGAATTAAACTTAAAACATATCAGTAAAAAACTTATAGTACGCTATATATGACAGCGGAGCTATTCTCAAATATGAGAGAAATGTTAGAAGCGCTTAACTACACGTGTCACAAACACCAATTACGTTTTAATCGTATGGCTCAGGTAACAATGGTAGGGACAGGAGAAACCACTTCCAAGTTTGGGTGCAGGTTCAAAACAACAATATGCAGATTAACCAAAAGAAGCAACTATTAACAATACAACCATAAAACAAGCAGCATTACGCTTATATATATATATATATACATAATCTGGATAACTTACCTTCTCAGATTTAATTATTTGTCAATTCGAAATTTTTTGTGTATACACTCAAGCCTCTTTTAATTCTTACCAAATGAAACGTAAATAATATCTAATCTGCATATAAACAACATAATTACAATTTGTTATTAAACTTTGTAAATAATTACTATTTCGGTATATCAAGAATTTCCCTAATGTCCTGTTTCAGTTAAAAAGATATCCGGTATACGCCGTTTGCCCTTTAACGATGTTTCGTTTGTTATCCAGATCTCTCCTGTCTCTGGTGTGGCTGAACTCACCTTTTTGCTCACGGTTCCTGATTGGCCAGGGGTCTAAGTCTTGTCTTAGCTTTGTACTGAAATGAGAGTCGCGGGGAGTTGTGTATAATATCCCGTGTGAGGGAGGTGTTTCTGTCTGACCTTGGTAAGTTACGAACTTATTTATACCTTACTTGATGTGTTATACTGCAATGTAATATTTAGTTATCATTTTTACCTTTACCAATTGAAGCCTTACTTCGTTAAACAAACTTCATTGGATTTAAAAAAGAACTCGTTCACACTTGGTGACAAAACAAGTTTCTGTATTACGTAGTTTAGAGTGTTTGCATTTCTGGAATTTGATTTCTTGTGAAAAATTTAATGAGAGTGGAATGGAAATTTGGATGTTTTTGGTCTGAAAATACATTTGTATGGAATGATTGCTATGTCTTTCTTAATATATGAAGGACATATTTGTTGATTCTTTTTCAAGACATTTAATTCTTTTGGCACGCATCCACTTCCTGTATTACAACTCTCACGTCAAAAGGGTTTTGTTTACGTTTGGACTTCTTTACTAAATGTAGTTTTAATATTGCTGCACCAATTATAGTGCAACAGATTGTGTTTTGTTAATTCATCCTGCTTCTACAGTTAATGAAGTGATGATACTTGACAGACATTTTTGTTAATGTCTTGTAATGATTGTTCCTTTTGAGTATGTTACGTGTAGTTTCAGTAATTCCCGGTTGCATGCATTAAAGTATCAACTTCCTCTATTTATTTTTTCGGGTTTATAGTTCATGAACTTCGACATGGAAATGTTATCCCAAATTTTCATTGTTAGCTTGGTACTATTGTAACAGGGTTTTGATTTTATGAAGATACGTTAGGAAAAAGAAGGTTTGTTGTGTTAAATGTTATTATCTTTCGAATGGTTTAACAGTTTTTCAAATACTATTGAATACAATGTATTACTTAATGTTGCTACACTCTCTACTATAGTTATTTTAATTTAGTAGATAGATTGTGATTTTTTACTTCCGATAATCCTTTTGAGAGTTATTTACTTAATGTAGTTTATTGCTGTTAATACTCAATTTCTAACAACAGTCATCTATTACTCTTGTATTTTCTTGTTTTAAGAAATATATTCCACCCTCACACCTTGTTAACTGCCTATTCATTACATCTTTGCTTTCTTCAAAGTAGCTCCATTCTATTTGGTATAGCAATTTATTAATTTTCAACTTATTCCCGTATAGCTATTTCGGTAATTTACATATTTTCTATAAATGATTTTCTGTTACTCAGTTTTTATAAATAGATAATGGAACCATTATGAGTGTGCAAGATCAATCCAGTGTTTTTGTTCTCACTTGTTTAAAATCTTTTTTACAACTTTACTATATCTTAGCCTTTGTTTCTGAATGCTATTGTAGTTTAATTACACGTGTAGAAAGTTGTTTATCCTGCTTGGGTGCCTGAATTAATCTAGAGTTACATACATTGTCTCGAATTTTATTCAATATTTTTTACTTTTTTGTATTTAGTAATGTTTGAGAAAATATTAGTAGATTGAGATATTTATATTTAACTTTTCTAATTGTGTTCAGTGCTCATCCATGTACAATTAACTGATGAGGGTAGTTATAAAAGAGCATGTTTGTCTAATTGATTTTTTCATTAAATGTTTTAGATTTATTTAATTTAGAATTTTATTACTGAAAGCATATTGCAATCGAAATAACAGACCAAACCTGTAGTTTAATATGAGTTACATGTTTGAAATTCTATTCAAAGTTTAAAGAATACATATTTATTCTTCAGTGCACAGGATGTTCACGTAAATAAATCTTATTTCCTGTATTCCGTCCTACTATGAGACAGTCTGTTGTTTGCTGATAACTTTATTTTGGAACTATTTTCCACCTTGTACAGCTGTAACGTGTATGTGCGGGTATGACGACGTAAGCAGGTGGACATTTTTCTGATACTTGAACGAAGTACTCTTTGCAATAGCCTACTCTGTGTTTCTGTTGCTAAAAGACCGAATTTATTTTTTGAAACTATTCAAGAACGTGATTCCTACTGCTCTACATATTACTGTTGTCTCCAGCACCGAAATACAACGGTACATAGTACGCCATATCAATGCTTATCTCTCCTAAACAATTGAAGACTCTGTTCCGAAACCAATATCTAAATGAATAATCTCTTTATCAGAATGGTCTGGAGGAGTTCAATCTACTTTCATAACAGAAGACATTTACATCCGGGAGTGACATTAGAAAACTTTGCTATGAATATTTTTCTATTACGGATTTTCAAAGTACTTCATTTACTATAATTGGATACAAGTATCAAAAAGTAAAACAACTTGGTTCGAAGAAAAAGCAACAAAATTAAAACTTTAACTACTCAACACCATTATAATTTACTGTCAAACGTGGCCAACAATTACACATCTTGTAATGCGTGATAATATATTGCATACAGAGCCATCTCTGGACAGCAAGGAGAATTCGGTTAAATGATCGATTTCTGTTCAATTCTTTGTCAACAGAAAGATTAGTTGTACTATACAGCTGATATATCTAAAATGACCAGCCGTATATACCATATATTTACAAGGTTAGGTTAATGTAATACGCTCACACAACTTTCTTAATCCAGGCGTCTACAAAGCCTTCCTTATCTACTTGCTACCAGTTTATGTAAACGTCTGTGCAAACAGTTTAATTACATATTTCGTTGTATGTACAAGAGTGATATAGGAGACCGAAGTGATAGTTAATAAGCGGCTCGCTATATCCTGTCTTATAAGTTCGTTGATATTGCCATGAATTACGAGTAACAGGAGAACGAAGCTTAGGTTTTTAAAGAATAGAAGAAATATCTGAGAATTCGATAATGAAATCAAAGCATTGATATAAATTAATGTTTTAACACAATTAGCATTTATTTAATATAAAATGTTGTGAATAAGCCTTGACTTACAGGTAACAAATGTTATAGAAGTCGTTCAGAATAATTAGGACTTTGTAGATATGCTTTATCTTGAACACTTTGCGGGAATTAAAAACTCTTGAAACATGTCAAGATAAACCTTTAATGTTAAACATAAGAAGAAAGATTTTTCAGGTTTATAATAAGATCCAAATACATGAAATAACTTGTAAATGAAGCTCTCACTGCTTCTACTATAGAATTTAAGAACATAATTTGTTGATAGGCCAATATAAATATCGTAATGTGATCGAAATATTAGGAGATATTTTACAAAAGAAAATATATAATAAAGATAATATGTAATATGCTGAAGACCTGGGTGAGATGGCTTTTTTCAACTCTAGTATCTACTCGCATAACAAATGTCATACACGTTTAAATCGTATGACTCATCAGACATTTGTGAGAAGGAAAGTTATTTATAAATGTTTATATTTAAAACTGGATAAAAGTACCAAACCTCTGATTATAACCTAATGTAAAGTGGCAATTGGTATTGCACCCATAAAAGAACCATGCCATGCCATGCCATGCTCTGTGGTGCTGGCTGCCGTATATAGTCAGAAAGTTTTTACAGCAGACCAGCAGAAGAGACGAATCGTCCAGGTTTTCCTGGGCAAGGTGTTTGGTTCTCAGCACCTAGCCGCTTTGTGCGGCTTTATCTGAGCAGTATAAAGAAAGTCATGTGTCACAGGCGTTTGTCCTGGGCAGTGCTATATCTAGCCTTGATGGGTGCTATAGCCTCGTCAGAGGTGTGCACCCAGTGATGGCTGCGCCCTTCCGCCTGCCTGAGAGGCATCTGAGCACAGTCCGCTTGACAGGCTAGAGGGAAAGGAACTAATGTCTAGGTATAGGACTTACCGAGCCCCTTTATGGGCTTAGGGGTTTGGAGTCAGGGGAAAGTGGCCCTGTTCAATTCTGGTTACCCAAAGCATCTTTGGGCAAGTGGTAGCTTGGTCGGCGGCGAGCAACCCCGTGGTCGTATCTGACAAGGATATTCACCAGGTTACTTGGATGGGAATCTAGCTTATTGTAGATGGTGCGGGATCTCTCGCGAACCACGTCCACAATGTACGGGACTCCGGAGTAGGTTTGATGGATGTGGGACGGGAATCTAAGTCCAGTATCGTAGATCATTCGCAGTGCCCTCTTCTGGACATCTGCGAATAGTGGTCGGAGCCGCTGATTCCCAGACTTCGCAGCCGCACAGAATCAAGGGCGGTATAATCGCCCGATACAGGCGTAGCTTGAGGTGCGTTTGCATGGTGGATTTTAATATAGGGTACAACTGCGTGAGTGCTGCATGCCCTTGTCCAGCTTTGACCCGGACGTGAGGTTCGTAGGTGAGGCCGCGATCGAGGAGGACTCCGTGGTATTTGGCAGTGGGAACACAGGGAATCTGCCTCTGTCCCAACCTCAAATCCGGTCGCCCAACTCGGACCTTAGCCAGGAGAAGAGCGGAGCTCTTCTCGGTGCTAATGGCCACCCTCCATTTCTCACTCCAACGGCCAATGGCTCGGAGCTGGTGCTGTAGCGGAGGATGACAATATCTTAGGTTTTCGTTACGTGCTATTATGAGGACGTCGTTGGCATATTGGCATGTAACAGTCTGCGGTTCTAGGGGGAAATCAGACATGTAGGCTGCAAAGATTAACGGAAACAGAACACTGCCTTCCGGGACTCCCGCAGTTATGGGTCTGTAATATTCAAAACTAAAGTATATCTAACAAATTAGTTACAAACTATTATGAAACATCATACCTGAGGCTAAGAACCTTCCCCTACGATAACATATTATACGTGGTGCAATCTGTGGGCAGAAAAGTGCAGTAGATGAAAAATTGATTTTGACCAAAAGACACACCGTCTGTAAAATTAAAATTATCAACAGAACGTCTGCGACATAATGTTTACAGGAGTAGGTTACTGTATTACTCACACTGATTTCTCCTCCCACTTTTCTACAGAGTCTTATTCTTCTATTTGCTTCAAGTTTCAGATAAAGTGTTACAGTAATATTCTGTATAAAATTCCATTGAATATACATGCGAGTTACACGAGAGTGAAGTGATAGTTAAAAGCGGGTAGCTGTGTCTTGCTTTACATGTTTAATTTTATTACCATTAGTTTACAAGTAACACCAGAAGGGATCATAGAACTGTTAAGATGTAAGCACAGCAGAACATTGAAAAATATCTCGGAAACGTAACAATTGCAACAATTTATGTGTCTTAACAATATCTGATTCTTTGTGTAATAATATTTTGATTTTATTATTTAGTACCTATAGGGTGTTATACATAGGTCAGTAAGTGACACCGTAGCTACAGATTTGGAGGATACAATTTGTTGGTTATGCAAATGTAGTAAACGTATGGCATTTTGTTGACACAGTTAGACATTTTACATAACATAAAAACTGCCATTTTCTGTAGATGGTGTACTTACATATATGGAAGGTACTCGAATTTGTAGCTCTCATTTTGCATGTATTTGTAATTTCGATTGTGGCAACACTACTAGATCTTCCATCTCTATAATGTTAGTGTTAAAAAACAAACGAGATATTACTACAGAGGAATGTACGTTATGACCTTAGCGATCTAAGACACGCAGTATACAAACAGCGAGCCTAAAATACGGCAAATCAAATATCAAAGTCAGGCATTATTAAAAGATACAAGACAAAAACGATGTTCGGGAATATGTTTACTTTGAATTATTTTTGTCATATTTGTTATCAAAATTCTTCAATAATTTTCATGAATATGATATCGCAGTAATTAAATTTAAGCTATATGTAACAAGCATTATTATACTTTGTTACAAAACCAGGTAAATGTTTATAAGTGTTCTTCTCAGGATAACATACTAGATGCAGAGCCATCCGTCGGCAGCACAATACGGTCATTGAAAAGTTTCCATTTTGCATTATTTGTGGACCAAAACAAATGCTTGTATGAGTAATTCAGACAACTAAAACATATCGTAGGTAGTGTATTGTCACAAGTGTACCTTAGTTTATTACAATTTTGTTGACTTTTCAGTCTATTTTTTCACAAAGAGCTACTCCCTATTTACTTCAAGTTTAGGTTAGGACTTTAAGTATGTAAAGTGATTATTAAATGGAAATCAGTGGCTAAGGGTATCTCATTAAGTTTTATTATAATTGTCATAAATTACATATTTTAAAAATATATTTATTCTTTGTGCTGTAAGACTTTGTTTATATCTTAGTTCTATTAGTTATGTTAAATAATTCACAAGTCAACTATAATAAAGGGAAACTGAACTCAGTTTTCAGCTAATCCTGCAATATATTTCTCTAGTCGTGCAAATATACTTAACCTATGGCATTGTTGTCAAACTCTTAGACCCATTTTACACAAAAATGTCAACTTTGTTAAGTAAGAATAATTTCTGGATGTGGAATAGTTACATCCTTGTATGTATCGGTCGTTTATAACTGCTATCATTTATATATTGCGGGTGTCGTTTGCGACCTCACGCAGACGAATTCTTTCTTTACAATTTTGCTATGACGAAAATTGAAAATTTAATACAGGACGTTGTTGATCTTGTAAAAATAACTATAAATGTTTTCATGACCTTTGCAAGTACGATATCTGTTGGTAGAGGTACCGTTACATTTCACCCAAAAATGAACTATGGGTAGTTCTGTGGAAACCATTTGGGACACAAAGAATACAAAGGAAACTATTTTATTAAAGATTTCGCGAGTCTTAGAAAATCAAGCCTTAAAAAACAAAAGGATGTTCAATTCCCAGGTTAGTGAGACAAGGTTTTCTGAACAAACCCCCAACACCAAACTAACCGTTACGCCTTAATCCAGACCTTACAAAGGGCATATTTGTACGAACCGTTGGAGATTTGGGGAGAATTTAGATACTGTATAGCGTATTCTGACCCCGTATTGAACCTTTTAAAAAACCTCGCGACATGTCAGTAGTATTTTGATACTATTTTACCCGATTTGTGCTATTCTGACAGATTTCACGGCTGTCATTAAATAATTTCACAACATTTTGAGTCACTAGTCAAGTTATTTAAAACTTTATTGTAATATTTTATAGCTCTCTTGGCTTATTACATAGTAGAAATTTGTATCCTCATAGTCACGTGGACTG
The DNA here is from genome assembly GCA_030765055.1 of Mantis religiosa. Taxonomy (NCBI): domain Eukaryota; kingdom Metazoa; phylum Arthropoda; class Insecta; order Mantodea; family Mantidae; genus Mantis; species Mantis religiosa. Next base: position 982,944 of record JAUKNK010000326.1, on the reverse strand, counting down.
GCACGTACGCTTTCAAATAAACAGATGAGTTTTCCTTGTAGTTGGAACTGGCATATGGGAATACACCAAACGCTACTATATCATGGCTTAATCAGTCCAGTCCCTTCGCTTGGTCATGATATAAGAAATTAGTAACGCCCATCTATGACAAAACACAACTATTTCAAAATTCGAAAGAATTACAAGAATAGCTTCACAGAAGTTCTTAGACATAATCTAATATCTACTTTAAGGAGCTTTACAGTTTTCGAGCAGTAAGATATCGTTGGCGTTTGCCAGTTATATAAAGGTAATACAGGGCGTAAAGAGGACATTCTCAGAAAATTCAAGATGTGGAAATAACTTAAAAATATTGCATTCTAATCAGAATAGTCACTTTCTAAGAACCATAATGTTGGTAAATATAGGTACATGCTTGAAAAACTATAGTTTGTTATGGGTAGGTTTCCCAGAATTTAATAATGCTGTTGTGGTGCCTGGAGAGAACGTTTTATAAAAATACCTTCAGTTAATTCAGTTAAACTCAGAGCGGTATATTTATGAAGTCCCTTTCTCAGTGGAATGCAGTAATTTTTTTGTCTGCTTTGTCCATGACAGAGAAAGCAAGTGGTGTACGCTTCTGATAATTAACGATTTTTTAAGCAAATGCCATCCCAAAAATAGACATGTAGAGAAAAGTTGCATAAATTGGGGGTTTTAACGTTAGGTGTGTTCATAGTTCAATAAAACTTTGATCATGTCTTGCCAGATTGCCAGTTCTGCAGAAGTCATAAAGAATAAAGAAAACTTTTGAGAACATTTACACAAAATTTAAGGGACACATACCGTTTATATGAAGCAAATTTTAAAATTCTGTAGTTTCATCAAAGGGTTCTTTAGATATATTAAAAACTTTTGAAAAAAAAATCCAGTCGAAATTAGTTCGCTTTGCAGGTATTTTTTAAAAATATTTACAGATTCCTGAATTTAAAGTTTGTATTGAGAAAAATTTATTTTAATCGTAGTATTCATTTGAACAGCTGAAAATTCTTACTCGCCTGTTTTAAAGGTGCATTCTCTCTCTCTCTCTCTCTCTCTCTCTCTCTCTCTCTCTCTCTCTCTCTCTCTCTCTCTCTCTCTCTCTCTCTCTCTCTCTCTCTTGTCAGTGAGTCTACCATTAAGTTATTTCGAATTGTACGCTGGAATTTAATAATTACCAAATTATATTAAGTACATAGCTTTGGTGTATTTTGTGTTTTGAATGTCACATTTACAAAATATTAATGTCACAAAAAGATTTTTAACTCCAAACCATATTATTTTACTAATATATTATGTACGTCTAGCTATTTCTGATGAAGCAGATCGTGTAAGTGCAATTGGTATACATTATAAAAGTCTGCAGTATTTACGTGACCCTTGTAGAGATTATAGGTACAAACATCTATCGCTTTATTACTTCGGATATGGAGATAAACATTAACTTATTCGTAATTGTCTTGTAGACGAAAAGGGGAATATGTTAATATGGAAGTGTTTACGAGATGGTCAAACGTTTTTTGAGCAAATCGATTTGTGGCCCATATTTCAGTCAAGTATCAATTTTGGTAAATTTAGACCAATAACAAAGAATGTATATAAAATGTTTTATTCCATGAACATTTACATAGATTGTGTATTATTAAGAGCTCTAAATTGTTCTGTTATTAGATTTTGTCTCTCTACTACATTTTACCATCTTGAATGAACGGTCTCTGATGGTATTCCAGACAACTTAAAACAATTCGTTTGCTACGAAGGTATATGAATGAGATATTTTTAAATATGTCATGTTCTAATATTAGATACAAGTATCAAAAAGTTTAGAACAAGAATCGACAATGGACCCATAATAAAAGCAGCTGAAGGGCTCAACCTTATACTAGGTTTAGCATACTTTCTCTCACAAATAAAAACCTTTGTGCCTTTACTATTCTCTAAGTAGATATATTGGATATCTCACTCCAGTTCGACAGAAGACAATTAAACATGACGCTTAGCTGAGCAATAATTATAATTATAATTTGCTATAAACATAGTCAATAATTGCAAATAGCTTACTGCGCGCTTATATATTGCATACAGAGCCATCTGTGGACCGCAAGGGGAGGTCGGTAAAATGGATTGATTTCTATTAAATTCTTAGTTAGTCAAAAGATTTCTGGTACTGTACAACCGAAATAACTAAATTGATTTGTCCTGTAATATATATACTTACGAGGGTAGGTTAATGTATTACACTCACACAACTTTCTTAACCCAGTCTTCTACAAAGTCTTACTTTTGTACTTGCTACAAGTTTATGTAAATGTTTACACAAACTGTTTTAATTACATATTTCGTTGTATGTACAAGAGTGATATAGGAGACTGAAGTGTTAGTTAACAAGCGACTCGCTATATCCCGTCTTTCAAGTTTGTTGCTATTCCCTTGAATTACGAGTAACAAAAGAACGAAACTTTGGTTTCTAAAGAATAGAAAATTGAAAGACAAGGTTTCGAGTTCGATAATGTGATCAAATAATTGATATAATTTAGTGTTTTAACATAATCTACGTAGATTATTACGATATTGCATATACGTCGTGATCTAGCAGCTGACAAGTATTATAGAGGTCATTGAGAATAATTAGGGCTTCTAGGTCTTGACCAGAAAGTCCAAGAGATATATTTTGAAATTAACAAGATATATCAGACATATGTTATTTGGATAATATCGTTAGAAATTCTTTACAGAAAATAAAAAGGTACCCTCACTACTTTGTTAGTGTAGAGGGTAGTTTCCGCAGGTTGGTAAGATTGCATTCTTGGAAAATAGTTGGTTATGTAACGACTGTTTTTTGTTTATTCGAAATATTGGTTGTGAGTCATGCAGTCACATACAATTTGTGTGTTTATAGTTCCGGTTTAGTCCGCTAGACAGCGTTGTAGATCACAGGAAAATAAAACTTAGATAAATGTTAGGTCCTTATTAATTTCTAACAAATAACAACTAATAGGAAGGAAATTGTGTGTTTTAGCAGTTTTACTTGTGTGTACAGTAAGAGTTTATCTTCTACGGTTTACAAGTGATGACTGTGATCCAAATGTAGAATATTTCTGAGGACATTCCTAGAAAACTTAAATACGAATACGTTTCATCCGATTTCAAACATTGCACTGTAATCAATAAGGTCATTTTTATAGAAAACTAGGATTTAAAAAATTTAAACACTAGCTTAAGTAGAAGATCTGTCTTTAACATTTTTCTCACATTCCTGGAAAGCTGAATGTAATTCTGCTTTAATCAATGCTGTTTTCAGTCTTAAACATTTACAAAACCATTTCTCTAAATGCTTTTCTTTCCATACACTGTGTTCAAAAACATAATTTCAATCAATTCTCGATATCGAATATAAGGGTGGAATGTAATACTCCCTTTACTTAATGTATGTAGCATGGAGAGTTCAAGAAAGGAATGACACTTGGTGTGTGGCTTGAGGCTTAAGGCTTTTTATTTGTAACTTATTTGCCTGGTGCCGGTACATTGGACCCGGCTTACAGGCTTTAAATTTACATGGGTTTGTAATTCTGGGTTTGGTTTTTTATTGTCTTTGGGGTTTTCCAAAAACCCATACGGCGACCTATTCTGAGGCCCCCCAAAACCAGATTTATCTCGTTATTTGTCTCTGTCTATCTTTTTCTTGTTTTTATATTTACATATTTACACTGCGCTTACCTTGCGCGCGCACACACGCACACACACACGCACCTGGGTATACCACGTACGTCCCAATATCACACGCACTACACTGTACTGACTTGGCTGTGTAAAATATTTACAATGTTCGCAGTTAGGCTGTGCGGCAGCGGGTAGCTGATTCCTGGTCTGCCAATGATGGCGGCCTCTGCCGCGGAGCGTGGCCTGAGCCAGGAAGGGTTGGGCACCCATAATTTTGCAGTCGTGTTGCTTTTTTTATTTTTTATTTTCTTCAATATGCTTTGATTCTGGCGTGTTTTCGGTGCTTTGGTTCGCCTTTGCCAATATTGTGTATGGTGGGGTTTTAATGATGTCGGATGCGCGCCCAGATGGAAGAGGCACGTTTGTTGATAAACTCGTTGATGTAAGAAACGTGGGTTTCTTGTGAATGGTGGCAGTTGTTGTTCAGATAGGAGCAGGCAGAATGTTGCGTAGGGATAGGTTTTGTACGGTTTGGAGATACTTTAGGGGGGTTTTGGAGGCGTTGGCCCACACCACGCAGGCGTACAGAACTTGATGTGTGGACTGAATGAGTGGAATGAGTGATAAGTGGAATGATGTAACTATTTATCAATTCGATGTTTTTTGTTTACACTTAAGCCTGATGCAATTCTTACTAAGTGTAACATAAGTAAAACCTAAGTGTATGTAAATAAAATAATTAAAATTGATTTTTCTGCTTTGTAAATAATTACAAATCCTCTATCCTCCTGTAACGCATTACATGTGGTGACATCTCTGGACAGCAATGAGGGGTCGGTAAGAGTATTGGAAATTTCAATGTTTCATAACCACTAATATCTCTTGCGGTGAACAATCAACATAACTAAATTAGTGTGCTTTATTCATAAATGTTTACAAGAGCATGTTAGTATGCTACACTCATACTGCTTCCTCAAACCAGTCTGATACCAAACTAATTTTTCTATTTGCCTCAAGTTTAAGTTAATAGCTTACAGTTAAATTACACATGTAGTTGTTATAGAAGAGGGATACAGGAGACTGAAGTTACAGTTAACAGTGGATTGTTACATCCCGCCCCTGAAGATCGTTGTAATTACTATGAAGTTAGGAGTAATGTATCTTAACATTTTAAATGTTCAAACGCATTAGAGAATTGTAACCACTAGTAAATGCATCTAAAATAATTGCCATAATTATTAGCATAGTTTAACCATTTTAAAGTGATCCACATATTTCGTTAATAAGATTTGTCCAAACACATGTAATGATTTACCAGATACAGAGAATTACACAGAAGTGGCAGAAAAAGACATGCAGATACATTGAGTAAATGGAACTTACAAATTAGACTTTGAATTACATATCTAACTTTGGTTATTTCTACGTAATTTGTTAATGTTTGGTATCGAGTTTAACCATTTTGAGTGCTTACATCCCTGGTATGCAAATGAAGTGTAATGGGGTATACTGCTACCAATACATCACACAGGAGTTGGAATGTAAGAAGAATAAGAAATAGCAGACAGTTTAGACCTCATTTTACACAATTTTGCACAAGCACAATATCCAACGATCACTTCCACAATGGCAATGGAGCTAATTGGTTAATATGGGGTGCGATGACCCCTTATGGCTACACAGGCCTCCCAGCACAATGGCATGATCTCTATAACGTGGTTCAAGAGTTCAGCAGGTAGCAGTGACCTGACAACAAAGCTTGCTACATGAAAAGGATTTTAGGCCTCTTGAAGGCAGCAAACTCAAGCCTAAAATATGTATTAACCATCGATGACATCAAAATGTAGTTTTGGCTGCCAAATACCAAGCCCTACGAGATGAACTTCAACCCCTCATCGAGAAGTGCAGAGCCATCTGGCCCTATCTCTATTCCACGAACAAGTGAAAACAAGCAAACTACGGGCTACGACACGTGGTTGAGCGTTACGCCTCGCATGGAGTTCACCATAAACTCTACCAAAACAAGACTTTGCACAAGCCAAGCGATATTGTGTTTGGAACATTGTGAGATACATCACGCTTAAAACTGCAAAATAAAGAAAACTGCGATTGTAAAATTCACCTTCAATTGTTATTTTGCATTGCACATGTGCGCTTTTTAATATTGTAATACCTGTGTTGTTTTTGGAAATAGACGCAAGTATCAGTTTGATGACTGCAATACGCTCGCTCGCTTGCAGATACTGGTAGGCTTGTGTTAGCCTGAAGATTGTTGCTGTGTGCCCACCCAGGATAGGGTTTAACCACAGATAGGATTTTCTTTTTGGGGTGTGTTAGGATGACTGTTTTTATTTTGAGAATGGTGGAATGCATATGAGGTAGTCTATTGACTCCTTTAAAAGGATAGAATGCTATCACTAGCACCCTGGCGTAGAAAGAATTATTTTATTTTAGTTTGAAATGAATTTTGACTGAATTTTTGACTGAATTTTGAGACCAACAACTCTTGGTAGATTATGGGAGCTCAGCTTTTGCTGCTGCTGGAAATGCTCCGTGGTTACCTCGGATGCCCGCAAGCCATGCGGGGGACCCGGAATAGTCGGCGACGACGTCTTGTGGGATCATAATCACCGAGAGACCGAACCAGGGCACTTCTGTGCAAGGGTAACTGTGCGTATAATTTGGTAGCCCGGCGTCTAATTTCATCTTCCACGTATGGAAGACCCGAGGCTTCATGGAGGAACCTTACTGGGTAGAATCGGCCTACTGAATAGATGGACCTAAGTCCTCTATTCTGAGCGCGTTGAAGATATGCCAGCCAGGAATCTGCGGCCATGCCCCAGACCTCGCAGGCATATAGCATCAACGGGACTATAAGAGCTCGAAAAAGTTATAGCTTTACGCGGACTGGCATCGATCGAGAACCCAGCATAGGATACAGGGAAGCAATAGCTCCCTGAACCCTCGCCGAGAGTTCCCTGATGTGTCGACGGAAAGTCAGACCCTTGTCTAGCTCTACTCCCAGGTATTTGATAGAGGGTACCCATTCTATTCTTCGGCCTCTAAAATGGAAATCCGGGCAGTCTGCGGGGGTGTGGCGCTTGGTGAATAGAATAGCGTGGCTTTTGTCCGGGTTAACGGACATCCGCCAACGCCTGCACCACTCTTGTGTGAGACGGAGGTGTCTTTGTATTGGGTTGAAGGCTCTGCGAATATGTCTGTCTTTGCAGAAGAGCAGCCCGTCGTCAGCATATTGTGCCATTTCGACGCGCGGCTCGGTTGGGAAGTCTGCCATGTATACACTAAATAGTGTGGGAGATAATACAGAGCCTTCTGGGACTCCGCCTCTCACGGGTCTCAGAGTAGATGTTTTCCCCGCAACTGTGACTTTAAAAGTGCGATGTTTTAGAAAGCTGTGTAAGATGTTGATTAATTGGTTTGGTAGGCCCAGGTGGATAAGCTTGTGAACGAGTCCGGTCTGCCAGGTTGTAGAGAAAGCCTTCTCGACGTCCAAAGACACTGCTGCCGTGAACGCCTGTTCCTGGAAACCCAGGGCAGCCGTCTCCACGACTCGCAGCAGCTGTTGGACTGTCGAGTGCCCCGGACGAAATCCAAATTGATAGGCAGGTATGGCTTGAATGTCGCCCAATACTGGGGACAAACGGGTGAGAATTATCGTCTCGAAGACTTTCGAGAGCGTGGATAGCAGACTGATGGAACGGTAACTGGAAGGGTGCACCGGGTCCTTTCTTGGCTTCAATATGCAGATCACTCTGGCCTCCCTCCACTCGCGTGGAAAGTGACCGAGAGCTAGGCACATATTGAAGACCTTTGTCAAGAACAGCACGGCGTTGAAAGGAAGATGACGGAGCATGAGTGGGGTAAGCCCATCAGGTCCCGCCGCCTTCTTAGGTTTGAGTCGCTGCAGAGCGCCTTGGACTTCACTAGGACGGACTATGGGTAGTCGGTCCGCATCCTCCGGGGGTCGGCGAAAATACTGCAATACGAAGTTCAAAGATTTCCAAATATTCTACGTTTAGGACACTTTCCCTCTCAAAGACAAAAATTTTGTTTGGCTGCTGTTGTCTAAGTATATGCACCAGATACTTTTTATCCCCACACAACAAAAGCCAGTTAGTTATAAGCTAAAACTTATCAACATAATTATAATTTGGTATAAAACATTGTAGATAGTTAGAAGTCTAACACTGCGCAATAATATAACGCTTACAGAGCCATCTATGGACAGAGAGGAGAGTTAGGTCAAATGATTCAGTATTCAATACTTTGTCAACCTGAACTGCACAACCGACCTAAATTAAAATGACTTGTTCTGTATAATATATACTTACAAGTTTAGGTTAATGTATTACACTCAAACATCTATCTATCTATCCATCCATCCATCCATCCATCCATCCATCCATCCATCCATCCGTCCGTCCGTCCGTCCGTACGTCTATCCATCGATCGATTCATCGATCGATTCATCGATCGATTCATCGATCGATCCATCGATCGATCCATCCATCGATCGATCCATCCATCGATCCATCCATCGATCCATCCATCCAGCCGTCCAGCCATCTCTCCATGTCCGTCCGTCCGTCCGTCCGTCCCTCCCTCTTTCCATCCATCCAACCATTACATATTTCGTTGTATATACTAGAGTGATATAGGCCATTGAAGTATTAGTTAACAAACGGCTCACTGTATCCGGCCTTTCAAATCTGTTGCTATTCCCATGAGTTACAAGTAACAGGAGAACGAAGCTTAGGATTTTAGAGAATAGAAAAGTATCTAGGACTTTGACAATGAGAGCAAATATTTGTCATTAGTTAGCGTTTGAATACAATGTGCATTGCATTTAATTAGTAGATTTTGTATATATGTCATGACTTAACATCTCACATATTATATAGAGGTCTTTCACTATGATTAGGAGTTCCTAGTTTGTTGTCAGAAAATCCAGGAGGTATATTTTTGAATAAAGTAGATATATCAGACATATGGTATTTTGATAATATCGTTAGAAACTCATTACAGAAAATAAAAAGATCCATTCACTATTTTGTTAATGTAGAGGATAGTTTCCGCAGGTTGGTGTGATTACATACTTGGAAGATATTTGGTTATGTATGACTGTTTTTTTATTTATTCGAAATATTGGTTGTGAGTCATGCAGTCACATACAATTTGTGTGTTTATAGTTCCAGTAGGTATAGTCCACCTGACAGCGTAGTAGATCACATAAAAGTAAAGCTTAGGTAAACAAATGTTACGTCCTTAGTGATTTAGCACACGCAGTCTGTCTCTCCGTCCGATTGTAATTAACTTGCCACAGAAACAAAAACTCATATCCTCAAGTTAGATGTAGGTACAGAATTAACAAATCAGTAGATATCCTTTATCTGCAACACTTTACGGGAATTAAAAACTCTTGAAATATTTTAACATAAATTGTAAATGCTAAGCATTGGAAGAAAGATTCTTCAGGTTTATGTTACGGATGATATATAAGAAACACTTGTAAATGAGGCTCTCACATTTATTACTACAGATTTCAAGAACAAAATTTGTTGATATGCCAATATAAATATCGTTATGTGATCTAAACATTAAGAGATATTTTACAAAATATAAGAAGCTAAAGTTTAATGTAGTAAATCATATTTGGATCTGGTATTGTGCCATCTAGGGCACTCGCCTTATATAACTGATGGTGTATTATGCATTAGCCTTTCTTAGTGAACGTTATTGGAGGTTAATTATATTTAATCAATAGCTCTTGGTGGATTATATTTAAAGATATGTTATATTTCCTTTACAGAAACGTAGAATGCAATGTGGCAAAGCACAAAGACTCCGATTAGCTGAATGATACTCTTGAAGGACAAACATTCGGATGTCACTGTAGTTTTTGTTGTTGAAGTACTTATGATCTACATTTTGTATATTGCTACAGTATTTTACTGACGTTTAATCATATTATGCAAATACTCTGTATGCTTCTGCTACTTCAGATAAACCTTCAATGTGGATAACATTTTTCTAAGTCTAAGCTAACCCAATCTAAACTAGACGTGTGTTTGTTTTGAAGTATTCTTCTTCACAGTCTTAACTTCAGTAGTCTATATCTCTATCCTTGTGTATCAAAGATTTAAAGCTATCGGTGGATGATACTAAGTTCAAGTACCTATAGGTTAGTATTCATTAGACACATCTTGTAAGTTAAAAAATACTAATAGCAGTAGTCAGAAATACATAAGAGAAAGTTCCAAGTTACTTGGTAATATGGTAAAATATTTATGGGAAGTTGAAAAAAGGCGTAATTAACTGTATTAGTGCCTCAAAATACTAGCACCCAGAACACAGAAAAAGGAGACAAAAAAGCAACAAAGTACCAAGGATATTTAAAAATTTTTAAAATGATACATGCGAGGGTTTAGAATAAATCATAAAATTACTATATTGAATAGATGGTAGAGAAATACTCTTAGGTCTAGGTCAAGTGGAGGTATTGTTTGGTTAGGTTTGGTTACTAAACGTTAAGTGATAAGGGATTAGAATACATTTGTACTAAAACAAAACAACGTATCGAAAACGGTCATTGAAACATTACCAAATAGTACAAGTCGAAGAGATTCATTGTAAATAAAGCTTAATGTAGGAAAATATCACTAAATACAACAAAAATCAGCTAAAGGGGCGCTATTAACGAGACTTTCTGACAATCTTATCTAAATCTATGACTTGGTCTTACTGCTTACTGATACACTGACCATTTAAGGAGAATGAAATTACTAAGCTATGACATAGCGACAGGGTCTTAAATGATTTGAACATTGCTTAAGTTAAGCCTACTCAGATATTTTATCTGTAAGACTTTTTACAAATAATTTTATTGATGAAAATGAAATAAATGCATTATTTAGCTCATTACAATAATTACATTACTAACATCACTTTTAACAAATTAATGTGCTGAACACTTGGAGGAGCATGTTTTTTGCCAACTCTACAAGCGCAACCAACGTCATATACGTTTCAGTGCTATGACTCAGCTTACATTTCTGAGAAGAAAAGGTATTTCTAGATATTTGTTGTTATAACTGGATACAAGTACCAAAATTCTGATTATAAGGTCATATAATGAAATTGACAATGTACCCATAAATGAGCAGGTTTCAGGTTTTTATTTTCTGTTTCATGGTATGGTGCCGGTACAAAGGAGCCCAGCTTACAGGCTAAAATTTTCATTGAGCTTATATTTTGGAAATTAAATTCTTATTGTCTACGTGGGTATATATAAAACCCATACGGTGACCTTTCTTAGCCAACCGAGAACAGTTTTACTAAGTTAGTGTCTTTCAGTGTCCATTTTTTATTGTTATGTACAATATTTACACGCGCTTATTTTGCACTTTTATTTACACACACACACACACACACACACACACACACACACACACACACACACACACACACACTTTATTACTTACACTGCTACGTGCGGCAGTGGGCTGCTGTCTCCTGGGCTGCTTTGACGGCGGCATCTGCATATGGGGAAAGGTCTGGGCCGGAAAGACTTGGGCGCACATTGTGGTGTAACGGTAGCATTAGAATAGTTTTATGCGTGCATGCTTACGTTGTTTTGGTTTACCTTTCCCAATGTTGTTAATTTTTGGATTGCTATGTTGCCGTATGCGCGCCCAGATGGAAGAGGCTCGTTTTATTACGGCTTCGCGGATGTCGGGGATATGGATTTCTTGATGAAGGCTGGCAGTAATCGTTCGGATAGCGATAGATAGGATTTTACGTAAGGAGAGGTTTTGTATGGTACGGAGTTATTTTAGGGTGGTTTTAGGGGTGGGTTTTTTTTTTTTTTCGAGTGCAGGAAAAATGCACTTACCCTGGGATTGGAGTGTGAGACTCCTCTGGGAAATCGAACCGTCAGCCCCACTAAAAAACCTCCACCGGTGAGTATTTAGGAGTGGTCCTGCGGCAGTACCGCTTTAAGCACCTGCGGATTCAAGGAAGGGATATATTGGCCAGGCCGAGGCCTGGTCCAAAGTGAGGAATGTAGCAGGACGTAAGCATGTCCAAGGCCCTGCTTACGCCCTTGCTTATTAGGAGTGGGGTGTAACTACATTCTGGGTAATATGTGAGGGAGTAGTGAGCGGTCTTGTTTGGAAGTGAATGAGGAATTAAGGTTGTTGACGAGTGTGTGGTCTCTGCGGCGGTTGGTGTCGGCCTCTGGTGTTGGGTCCGTCGAACATCGTCTGGAGGACTACCACTACCTCCTTGATGAGTTTCCGGAGCATGAGTGTGTGTGTGTGTGTGTGTGTGTGTGTGTGTGTGTGTGTGTGTGTGTGTGTGTGTGTGTCGCGATGTCTGATTGAAAATTCAGGCTTCTCCTTATGTCCTCTTGTAATTCTGCAAGTTCTGTGCTGATATTCGTGTGTGCTGAATCTTGATGCGCAGATGAAGTCATGAGCTCTGTAAGAAGTTCCTCCAAGTTGGTCAGCTTGGCCATTACGACCAGGAACTTCGAATGGAGAACCCAAACGGCCTCCCCTAGAACCTGGATTTCCTCCCTGTGCTGCTCCTGGCTGATAGAGTTTAGTGCTGTTGGCTGTTGAGGTTGCTGATGTGGCGGCTGTGACGTACTCAGCTGTCGTTGAGAAGATGACGGCGCTGGTAGAGTAGGTGATGCCTTCCTACAGGGATGCAGGGGGCAGTGCACCTGCATTGTGTAGTGATTATGCCCTCCACAAGAGGCACAATAGCGACAGCGGTGGCAGGGGTCATGCTATGTGCAGACCGAGTAGTGCGGTGCTGGCTAGCTCCAATCTGACCAGCGGTGTCGGGCCCCAGGCTGATATGATGCGGTGTACGCTTGTTGCTGAGGGCCACTGATACTGCGCTGCAGCAGGCACGAAGTGTGCTTGTAGGTTCCGGGGCATTCCCTTCATCACTATGCTGGTACGATATGTGGGTGTTAACGGCTGACAGCTAACTGCCAATGTGAGCTGTGCTGCTCAAGGCTGAGAGGCAAAGTCAAGTACTTAATGTGGTGCGTTCACTGCTGTGTTTGGATGGTGGTCGCATGGCGGCGGCTGGCTGGCGGCCGCTATTGACTGGCTTGCTTCCAGCTGGGAAGCAGAGCCAGGTTCTGATAGAGACTTTTACGAGCTAGGCTCCTCTTCGGTGATTCCCTGCTTAGCGGCAGTAGTCTTTTTGACTCGACCCTCTGTGTTGCGTCGATGTTGACTGCTAGGACTCTCTAGGACTTGGCTGGGCGCCTGGCGGACATCCGGAGGGGTAGGGGAAGCGGGCTTCAGTGTAGAGCTACTTGCCCAGAACTTCGCCACCGGTAGTGGCGGAGTGGCGGGAGACGGTGCCCGAGAGCTGGCAGGCGATTGCTGCGCTGATTGGCTGGTCTTCTTGCCTTTAGTTGCGTTCTTCTTTCCCATTTTGCGAGGTCAGCGTTGTCTCCTCAAGGTGATGTTTATTCCTCAGAGTTTCGAAGAGGACTGCGAGTGAAACAGAACGTGGTTCAGGTTCAGGTTTTTATTTTCAGTTTCATCCCCTGGTGCCGGTACAAAGGGGCCCGGCTTACAGGCTAAAAATTTAATTGAGGTTATATTTTGCGAATTTAAGCTTATTGTCTACGAGGGTATATATAAAACCCATACGGTGACCTTTCATAGCCCAACCAGAAGAGTTTTACTATGTTAAAGTCTTACAGTATCCTTTTTTTATGTACAGTATTTAAAAGCGCTTATTTTGCACTTTTATTTACACACACATAGACACACACACACACTTCACTATTTACACTGCTCCGTGCGGCAGCGTGGCAGAGATACCCTTTGATGTATACCTAATCTAGATTACTTTAGTTATAATTATTTGTCAATTCTAATTATTTTTGTATACACTCAAGCCGCCTCTAATTCCTACTAAATTGAAACATAAATTATGAACTGCATATAAACAACATAATTAAAATTCATTATTGAACTTTGTAAATAATTACAAATCCGCTATGCTCCTATAACATATTACATGTGGTGCCATCTGTGGACAACAATGAGCGGTCGGTAAGGGTTGGATTTTTCAATGTTTGGTAATTTAGAACATCTCTTGTAGTGGACAATCAGCATAATTAAAAGAATGTATCTCATTTATAAAAGTTTCAAAAGCACGTTAATGTGCTACACTCATACTGCTTTCTCATACCAAACTTATTTTTCTATTTGCCTCAAGTTTAAGATAATAGTTTAAGTTAAATTACACTTTTGGTTGTTATACAAGAGCAATGCAGGAGATTGAAGTAATAGTTAACAATGGATTATTACGTCCTGCCTTTCCAGATCATTGTTATTACCATGAAGTTAGAAGTAATGCGTCTTAAGGTTTCAAAGGTTCAAAGACATTAGAGAATTGCAACCAAAAATAAATATCTCTGAAATAATAGACATAATAATTAGCATTAGTTAGCCATTTTAAAGGGCTCCATATGTTTCGTTAATAAGATTTGTCCATACACATGTAATGATTTACCAGATACAGAGAATTACACAGAAGTAGCAGAAAAAGACATGCAGATACATTAATATAAATATAACTTACAAATTGGACTTTGTAATACATATGTAACTTTGGATATTGCTCCGTAATTTGTAAATGTTTGGTATCGAGTTTACACATTTTGAGTGCTAACATCCCTGGTATGCAAATGAAGTGTAATGCGGTATTCTGCTACCAATGCATCACACAGGAAATCGAATGTAAGAAGAGTAAGAAATAGCTCACAGTTTTGACCTCAGGAGACGTTTTACACAAGTACAATGACAATGATGCGGCTGGGTGGCTAATATGGGGTGTGGTGGCCCCTTATGTCTATAAAGGCCTCGCAGAGCAATGGCATGACTCTCATCGAGAAGTGCAGAGGCTTCTGGCCCGATCTCTGCTCCACGGACGGGTGGAAACAAGCGAACTACGTCACGCAGTAACATATTACGCCTCGCATGGATTTCGCCATACACTATGTCAAAACAAGATTTTGCACAAGCCAAACGAAGACTGTGTTTGTAACACCGTGATAGACAGCACGCTTAACACTGCGAAGTAATGGAAGCTTAGATTATAAAATTCGGTTTCCTTGGGTAATTTTCTTTGTACATTGCGCGATTCTTAATATCAGAATACTTGTTTGTTTTTGGAATTTGATGCAAGTATCACTTTCAAGACAAAAATGTCAATGCACCTATGAAATTTAAAGGTCAAAGGCACACAGATATTCTACCTATAGGACACTTCCCCTCTCAAAGACAAATTTATGTTCGGTTGCTATTGTCTAAGCATATGCACCAGATAGTTTTGATTCCCACTCAGCAAAAGCCAATTAATTATAACATATAAATTATCAATATAATTATAATTTGCCATAAAACATTCTGGCTAGTTAGAAATCTTACACTGCGCGATAATATAACGCTTACAGAGCCATCTATGGACAGAGAGGAGAGTTAGGTCAAATGATTCAGTATTCAATACTTTGTCAACCAGAACTGCACAACCGACGTACACTAAAATGACGTGGTATCCTATATCATACATACTTACAAGGTTAGGTTAATGAATTACACTCACACAGCCTTCTTAGCCCAGTCCTGTACAAAGCCACAATGTTGTACTTGCTACAAGTTTATGTAAACGTTTATACAAAACAGTTTAATCACATATTTCGTTGTATAACCAAGAGTGATATGGGCGACTGAAATGTTAGTTAACAATCGGCCTGCTATATCCCGTCTTTCGTTTGTTACTATTCCCATAAATGACGAGTAACAGGTGAACGAAGCTTAGGTTTTTAAAACTAGAAAAATGTCTGCAAATATGAAAATCCGATCAAATAATTTACATACGTTAGAGTTTTATCATAATCTGGTTTATTTAATTCCAACACTTTGTCTGTAAGTCGTGACATATCAGCTAACAAATATTATAGAGGACATTCAGAAAGATTAAGGCGTCCTAGTTCGTCTCCAGAAAATCAAAGTGGTATATTATTGAATCAAGTAGATATATAAGACATATGGTATCTTAATAATATGTTAGAAACTCTATGCAGAAAATAAAAATGTACTTTCACTACTTAGTTAATGTAGAGGAAATTTTCCGCAGGTTGGTATGATTGTATTCTTGGAAAATAGTTGGTTATGTAACGAATGTTTTTTATTTATTCGAAATATTGTTTGTGAGTCATGCAGTCACATACAATTTGTGTGTTTATAGTTGCGGTATATGCCACTAGACAGTGTTGTAGATCATAGGAAATTAAAACTTAGGTAAATAAATGTTATGTCCTTAGTGATTTAAGACACGCATTCTGTCTCTCCGTCCGATTGGAATTAACTCGCCTCAAAAACAAAAATCATATGCTAAAATTATATGTAGAATCATAATTTCCAAGACAGTAGACATCCTTTACCCTGATTTCTATATGGGAATGTTGTATTTAAATCTGTTAAAGTATTTATGTCAACATAAATTGTTAGTATAACACATTGGTAGAAAGATTTTTCGGGTTTTGAATTTCAATGTTAAATATGAAATACTTGTAAGCGAAGATCTCAAAGACCTTACTACAAAATTAGAACTTAAATTGATTATATGTCAATATAAATATCGCAAAGGTGTTAAGAGATATTTTACAAAATATATGAACTCAAGTTTATTGTAGTAAAGCATATGTAGATCTAGGATTTTTTCATGTTGTAAGGTACTCGTCTTTCGTAGCTGATGGTTCATTATGTAATAGGCGTGCTTTGTGAACGTTATTTGAGGTTAAATACATATGAATCAGTACCTCACCATTTATTATAAAAAATAAACATTATTTTCCTGCTCAGAAACGTGAAATGCAATTTAGCAAAGCACAAAGACTCGGATTATCTGTCTGATAGACCTAAAGGACAAACATTTGAAATTCACTATAGTCTTTGTTGTTGAAGTACTTATGATGTATAGTCTGTGAATTGTTACAGTATTATATTGAGGTTTATTAATATTTTGTAAATATTCTATCTCCTACATCTGATAACATCTCGAGTAGGGTCAACAAATTTTTAAGTCTTACCTAACCTCAACTAACCGTGTCTTTGTTTTGAAGTACTATTTTTCACAGTTTTATTTAACTTTAGCTTTCTATGTATTTATCCTTGCTCATAACAGGTTTAAAACAATCGCTAATGGTATTCTAACTACTGATATTGAAGTGTTTATAGGTTAGTGTTCATTAGACACATCTTGTAATTTAGAGAATACTAATAGCAGTAATCGAAAATACATAAGAAAAAGCTGCAAGCTACTTTGTAATATGATAAAACATCTATCAAAATTTGGAAGAAGGGCATAAAGAACTGTATTACTGACTCAAAATGCCCTGGACAAGCAGATAAAGGAATAGTAAAATAATGATATGTGAGAATTTGGAGAGGATGCATCCGAAGGTTTTGAATAGATTATAAAATGGCTAAAGTCAACATATCGGGGAGAAATGCTCTAACTTAGGTCTACGTCAAGGAGGAGGTGTTGTTGGGTTAGGTTTGGTTAATAAACGTTAAGTCATAAGGGAATAGAATACATTTGTACCAAAACAAAACAACGTATCGAGAACGGCCATTAAAACATTACCAAATAGTACAAGTCAAAGAGAGTCATTGTAAATAATGCTAAATGCAGGAACACAGGAGCTAAATACAACAAAAATCAGCTAAATGGACATTATTTAGCGATCTGTTGGGACAATCTTCTTATCTAATTCTATGATTTTGTCTTACTGCTTTCTTATGCACTGATCATGTAAAAAGTATGACATACTTTACTACAGGACGTTGTAGATCTTGTAAAACTAACTCTAAATGTTTCCATGACTGCTGCAAGTACGCCTGCCAGTTTGTCTATAAATATAAAACGTTAAAGTTGCAAATAAGTATTGAAGTCGGTAATGTAAGAGAAAATGCTCTCCTGGGTGAGGATTCCTTGGTTTGAAAGTCTTTTTTGACGTTGTTATTATAATTCTTGTAACAATTTTATTAATATGATGTCAGAGTGGTGAAAAATTCACAATAATACAGTGAAACTGCATTTGAGACTTTAGCTCTGAACCGTATATACAAAAAAGTTGACTTGCGGATGTCAAAGGAAGGTTTTCAGCTTCTCTAGTGTAACATAAGACTTCTAGATTATTTTGAAAGTGATTGTGATAAATATTGTCCACAAAATTACAATACTGTAAGATTTTCCATGTATTAAAATCATATTAAATATCCTTAATTATTCCATGGCCGAGTATTTCCGAAGGTAAACAGCTGAATGCCCTCGTAGCGTTTGGAACATTTGTGAATTAAAGTCAAACAGTACATATAAATGTATAAGTAAATGAATGTAATCTAATCAGGAGAATATATCAGCTGTTTTAACTAACATTTTCTTTGTGTTGCATACTTAGAGCAATTAAGGGAGTTCAGTGTAAATACACGTTTTGAGATGCCAAAAAGGAACAAAGTCTGTGTGTTTGTGAATAAAGTAATTCTAAAGCAAAGTGGTTAAATTTTATATTTCAGTTTGGCATCTTATAAGTATATGACACGGAGTACTTTGTACACAATCATTCCAAACTACCGTTTAATGGTAAAGGTTCATATAAATTTAATTGTTTATAAATGGCTAGAATATTTCTAGTAAAATAGTATATATTTTATATAATTTAATGACAGAAGGGTATATCCCGGAGTGTTGCTAGAAGTTCTCTTTGTTGTGAACATGTTTCCTGTTACTAGTAAACCGTAAGAGATATAAATATGGAATAATTAAACCTCACAGTTGGATAAGGATTTTGTAGGATAGTAAATTACATTGTAAATATGTAACATAACCCTTTCTACAAATATCGTCAACTCTCCATGGTTTAGGACAATACTTCTGTTCGGCCTCGTCTTCCTATAGTTCTATTACCAGATGTTTATATTTCTATGACTAATGGAATACGGCAGTTATCAGGTTTTACATATGGCTTTTCTATTTATTTGTATATTTTCTGTTAACGAATATATATTTAATTCCTTCCTTACTTCTTCATTTCTAATATTATCTTGTCCTTAAATCGTTTCACTGCTCGCAGATACTTCATTTCTATCGCGTTTATTTGGCTCCATTCTTTTGTCTCCTGGTCTTACAGTAGAACTTTAACAGTTGTAACGTTTCCGGGTTTTTCTTTGCGAGGGTCGAGCTATTATTGAAAGCCTATGTTCAAATTTGCTCATTTTTTTACCTATCTCTTCATTATTCGTTTTAAAGGTTACATTGCATATCACGTAATTAAATGTTCTCACCTATTGCAAGACCTTATTGTTTAAGACTGTCTTCCATGTCTTACTTCTGTTTCCAATAAATGCTACGATCTTTTACCTTTCTGCTGTTATATTTAAACCATAATTCCGGATCAGTTTCTCTAACCTGTGCACACTTCTTTGTAGATTGTCCTCTCTGCCTTGTACTATTAAGTAATATGCATAGAATGGCAAACTTAATGCATTATTATATTTATATTTATTCCTGCTGGTAGGTCTTTTAATTTTCTAACAATATGGCTCATATAAGTGTGAAACACTGAACATAAACGAGATTCTTGTTTTAAGCCATCGTTAATTACATTTTATGTTAAACGTTCATTTCTAAAACTGTTACTGTTTCCTGGACTATTTCTGACACACACTTGGTGCAAAAGTTACGTGTAATTCAATGGTTTATTCCCAAACTGTCAGAATTGTATAAAAGTTAAACACAATGAAGTATATTGTTACCAATGCGGCACACATGATCGAGGTTTCAATAAGAGTGAGAAATAGCAGGCAGTGTTGGCCTTAGGACACAGCTTAGCAGAAGCACAAAATCTGACGATAACTTCCACAATGACAATGATGGTTCTCAGTGGCTAAAATTGGGTATGGTGACCAGTCATGGGTACACAGGCCTCACAGCACCATGACATGATCTCTATAAGGTGGTTTAAGAGATCTGTAGCCACCAGTGATATGATAACAATAGACAAAGTCAGAGCTCGTTACTTGAAAAGGATTCTAGGCATTGGGAACCTAGCACACTGAAGACTAAGATATGTATTAACCATTGACGACATCAAAATGCAGTTTTGGCTACCAAATACCAAGCCCTACGAGATTTACTTCAAACTCTCATCGAGAAGTACAGAGCCATCTGGCCTGATCTCTGCTCTACGGACGAGAGGGAAAAAACAAACTACGACCTACGTCACCTGGTAACGCGTTACACCACGTATGGTTTTACCATAGACTCTACAAAAACAAGGTTTTTCACAAGCGAAACGCAGATTGTGTCTGTAACATTGTAACAGATATCACGCTCAAAAGTGCAAAATAAGGAAAACCTCTATTATAAATCTAGTTTTGGAGTAATTATTCATTTGTTATATCTCTTTGTACATGGTGCGCTTTTCAATATGATACTTCAAATGCTTTTGGATTTAACATGAAAATATAAAGCATTTTATCCTGGAATTGGTAATGTACCTATAAAAAACGATGTTGAAATGTTAAGTGATATACTAAGTTTAGGATACTTCCCCTCCCAAAAATAAATATTTGTTCGGTTGCTATTGCTTAAATATATGCATTAGACACTTTTCCCTCCTAATCCGGAAGAATCAACTAATTATAAGCTATAGCTCGTCAACACAATTATAATCTGCTATAAGACATTGTATTTATTTAGAAATCTCATACTGCAAGATAATCTATAGCTTGCAGAGCCATCTATGGACAGTAAGGTGACGCCCGTCAAAGCATTGATTATTCCATTCATTGTCAATCAAAACATCAGCTGCACTGTACAACCCAGATAACTTTAATGACGTGGTGTCCTATATAATATATATTTACGAGGTTAGGTTGATGTATTACACTCCCACAACTTTCTTAACTCAGTCTTCTATTAATACTTGTGTACTTGCTACAAGTTTATGTAAACGTTTATACAAACAGTTTAATTACGTATTTCGTTTTATATACAAGAGGGACATAGTAGACCGAACTGTTAGTTAACAAGCGCCTCACTATATGTCTTATTATACACATATTATTATATGTCGTATTATATACATATGATATTTGGTAATATTGTTAGAAACTCTTTACAGAAAACAAGAAAGTACTCTCACTGCTGTGTTAATGTAGAGGATTGTCTCCGCAGGTTGGTATGATTGCATTCTTGGAAGATAGTTGGTTATGTAACGACTGTTTTTTATTTATTCGAAATATTGGTTGTGAGTCATGCAATCACATACAATTTGTGTGTTTATAGTTCCGATATAGTCCACTAGACAGTGTTGTAAATCACAGGAAAATAAAGCTGAGGTAAATAAATGTTATGTCCTTAGTGATTTAAAACACATCGTCACCCTGATACAGCACGACGCCAGGATAAAGGAAGCCGTGGAAGACGAGATACGTGAGCACCTCGAAATACTTCTAGCCTGAAAAATGACGATTGTGTACATACCGTAACTGTACACAACCCAAAGATTGTATTAAATAAATTATATATATATATATATATATATATATATATATATATATATATATATATATATGTGTGTGTGTGTGTGTGTGTGTGTGTGTGTGTGTGTGTGGTGGCGGTGGTGGTGTGGGCGGCGGCGGCGGTGGTGGTGGTGTTGGTGGTGGTGGTGGTGGTGGTGGTGGTTTTTTTATACAGGGGAAAAATCTTACGAAAGGCGGCTCAGGCTAAAACATCCATGTCCTGTGACGAACTGGGTGAGGTAGAAGTTGACGCCTCCCCTTCTGCGCGTATACCAAGGTGTAATATTGCGGATTAAACGTCGTGTCCAGCGGGCGGTTCCGTCGTTCATGTCCCATAACTCCTGCCACTCTTCCAATAGCTGCTGCCGGGCCTCGGCTCTGCGTGTCTCAGTCCGTTCCCTTAAGAGGCACGCTTGGGCCAACAAAGTAACAGGGGGCGTTCTGGCCAACACCAGTAATGCCTTGGTTGAAGTGGTCCGATACGCGCTGGTGATTCGTATCGCAACCTTGCGCTGCACGCTGAGGAGCTGAGTAGTATACAATTTGCGGTCAAGTGCCTTTTGCCAGATGCTCACACCATAGAGCAGGATAGAGGAGACAACTGAGAAGCGAATTCTGCGACTGGTTTCCTTAGGGCCTCCTATATTCGGCATTATTCTACTTAAATGCGCGACGGCTACGCTGGCTTTCGTAACAATAGAGCGTACGTGAGTACCCATATACATATTTCGGGCTAGATGTATACCTAAGTATTTCAGGGAATCCTGACTCCGGGTGACCAAGGTACCAAGCTGGAGGTTGACAGCTGGGACCTTCCTGCCACCCACCTGCAGTACTACTTCTGTCTTGTGGGGCACCAATCCTAATTTCTTGGCTGTCAGGGAGCGATCTAGTTCTGCCAGAGCTTCATTGCCAGCTAGTTCCAGAGAGACTGCATCAGGGGCAATTATAGTGAGGGCGAGGTCGTCTGCGTAGGCTGTAAGCGTGACCCCTGGGTGTATAGGTGATCTCAGAATTCCATCAAAGTAGACGTTCCACAGGGTGGGGCTCAATACTGAGCCCTGTGGGACACCGCAGGTCATGTACATTTGACTGTGACTGCCTACGAGCAGCAACCGATCGTCTAAGTAACTGGCCAGCAGATTATAGATATATGGTACTATCTGCCGTGAACTGAGCTCCGATAAAATGCCTCCCCATGGTGCAGAATTGAAGGCATTTCGGGCATCAAGGGTGACAAGAGCACACTTGGGACGTCGGCCGCGGGTTGTGATTGGACGCCCTCCGCTAGTTCCTGCACCTTCCTCAGGGCGGTAAGTGTGGACCGTCCCGTGCGAAAGCCGTGTTGTGCTTCAGCTAATCCACCGGTGCGTTCGATTTGACTAATGAGGCGTCCCAGTACCAGACGTTCAAAGAGTTTACCCAGTACATTCAGGAGACAGATGGGTCGATAGGAGTAGTGGTGGTGGTGGTGGTGGTGGTGGTGGTGGTGGTGGTGGTGGTGGTGGTGGTGGTGGTGGCGGTGGTGGTGGCGGTGGCGGTGGCGGTGGCGGTGGCGTTTGCGGTGGCGGTGGCGGTGGCGGTGGATTTAAAACACTCAGTCTGTCTCTCTGTCCGATTGTAATTAACCCGCCTTATTAAATTAGATTAGATTGATTTGCGTTCAGTAGGTTCCCTTGTAGCCAGAAAAGGCTGTGAACATTGAACATGTCCAGAGGTATAAGGTTTAATAGCATATATATGTACAAAAGTTAACATAAGACACATATTTTAGTATGCAGGCAGTGTGAACAACAATATGGAAAACAAAGCAGGGGTAATTATATATGATACAAAATGAAACACTTTTTAAACCAGCTTTCACTTGGCTTATGCCAGTACGTCTCAACCTTTTTGCAATGGATACCATTCTTGTTATTTATTAAACACATATATATTAAAAATAAATTTTCAACTTGCATCAAATATTTATTAATAATGTTTAGTCATTGGAACGGTTAGATACTACCTACAGAGCTACAGAAGCATTATCAAATGTTGGCTACAAAGTTTCCAGACCTCAAGATATCTTTTAGCCCAAATACTTATCAGGAGAAGTGTATTAAAAATTCCTGTATTAACTTTTACTAATGTATCACTGTAACATAATAGTTAATATTGAATATTGTAGTAATGACGTTGTGGCGAGAGCTCGTACTATATATTAACACCAGCAGAACGAGAGGGCAGCACTGCAGCAACTAGCATCGACGATCACCGCCATAGTAACAGATACAGAGATACAAAACAGCAAAACTATGTAATCATGCTTTATACTTGTGAGATCTGGGGCATGGCCGCAGGAACCAATCTGCGACAAATTCAGCGTGTACAAAATAGATGTCTTAGGGCCATCTATTCTGTTTGCTGGAGGTTTCCCGTGAGATACCTTCATGAAGCCTCATGTCTGCACTATGTGGAAGATGTCATTAGGCGCCGGGCCACAAAATTCTACGTGAGTTTGCCTCAACATCAGACCGCCCTGGTTAGGTCTCTAGGGAACTGTAGAACCTCCGAAAGACGCTACAAGCTCTACCGGCTTCCCCGCGGTTTGAAATTAATAGACTTTCTTAATTAAACTCTTCCTAAAATTATCACACCAGCGGTGCTCACATAGCGTTGCAACCGAGTTGGCTACCATGAGGAGCTACGGCTACCTCCCTTCTTCTCAACTACCTAATCTTAAACCACCAACCTGCAAAACCCCACATTTCCTGTCATTAAGTGGTTAAGTCCGTGTAGGACAGGTACACGAATGACACATATCGTGCTGACCCTCAGTCAGCCGCCAGCTGCTTGAATATATGAATGAATGAATATGTATATCTTAATGCTGTTATCAATATACAGTTATTGTTTGAAGCAGTTATTTAAGTTGGGTAATTCAAATAAGAGAACTCTAGCTACCAAATCAACAGTTTCAGCAACAATTACAACAGCAAGCGCTTGCTTCATCAGACCTATTACAATCACAGGTCAGTGTAACAGTGAGCCGCTCTGGTTCGTCCAAGCAGAAGCCCAGGTCAGTGTCGCTGACATAACACAAGATGACACATATAGTTTCGAAGTTTGACAGTCGATTTACCGGAGAGTTAGAGGATATCATCATCAATCCTCCAGTTCAGGATGCGTATTTACATTTAAGAACTGAACTCGTCCGTCGACTATCACTCTCTGACGGACAGAGAGTGCGGCAAATCCTCATGGAAGAAGAACTTGGGGACAGAAAGCTTTCCAAGTTCTTTCACCATCTCCGATCTTTAGTCAAAGCTGTACAGATCCAGGACAACCTCCCGAGGCAGTTATGGATCAAGCGTCTTCCTATAGGCAAGTACAGGATATTCTACAAACACAAAGGGAAATTCCGTTGGACAAAGTCGTCGCCTTGGCAGCCAAAGCATTGAAATAAGCTAGCAGTCCATATCTTTGGAATAATTAATTCAACACATCGGTTCAGTCTCGATCACACCTACGAGGTCGTCAACATCGCTCACACAACAGGCGGACAACAGCTACTACTAACGACAACGCTTTAGGTTTTTAAATTGTCACTCCTTGAATCTTATACATATATGAACTACTTGTTAATACACAGTGTATCTATAAGTTTGACTTTACTATTCGTACTACACAAATTTAATTATTAGTAACATAAACTTCACTGATCTTTAAACAATTTTAAATTTCAATAAGATCGCGATTTGCTAAAGATTTGTTCAATTCGTCAATACACAACCTCGTTGTCAACGTTACGGTCACCAGAGGTCACTACTTTACTGCCAGTAAAGTCGGTGTTACAATTAGGAGATTCTCTATAGGAAGTTCTAATTGGGTCTGATGTGTTGATCCTGTGACTTGGTGCATTAGTAGAATTAAAAGCCAAAGTTGCAGAAATTCACAATGCTATTTCCGTAGAAACAAAACTTTGGTATACCCTTATAGTAGAAGAAGTACGTAGCATACACAAATACAATGTTTAAGGTCATTGACCACAAACAAGAGTTCACTTTCAAAACACTGCTACATGCACAAGATCCCATTGGGATTACACTCTGTCTCTCACTCACGATCGGGGCTCCAATCGTAATTCCATACGTCTGTGGAATGTTCTCTATCAATCAAGATGTTTCTAGAATTTTCCAGTTACCTAATTTTATTTCTTTCGACAAGCCTTTTATCTCCGCGCTATCCTCATTCTTTTTCACATGCTCTTCACCTTCGTGCTGCACTATCCGTCCCTTATCTCTCCGCGCGGCACATTTTGTGCGGCTGGCCCGAACAATGCTCGCGACAATACACAAAGGCAATGAAATGAGAAAACTGGAACATAGAGACCACGTCTTAAAATATTTTATAATCGGTTAAGTCTGATGTATTTTAGTCCCACCTACTAGTAAATATACATCAGATTGTTTAAAAATGCTTGTCAGTCATTGTACCTGGCTGTAAGAAATATAAATAATAACGGAGATTTGACAACATGGAAGTTCAGCTAATTTCTGCATGCTGATGTACAGGAAGTAGATGAGCTCATAAGACACTGCAGCAGTAATTTGTTGAAGAATGAGTTGAGCAGATCGTGTGAGTGGAATTCGTATACATTTTGAAAGTCTTGGTCTGTTGTGTAAGACTGAGTTTATCTCCAGTAAAATTACAAACGTCTATTGCTCTGTCTGTCTCATGTAAACGTCAACTTACTGGTATTTTGTTAGGTACAAGAAGATTATGAGCATAAAGTGTTAGGTTTGAAGTGATTGTCAAATGTTTTAATGTATATAACATTCCATACGCCTGCACGGCTAACATATATAAAAAATTGAATAGCCATTTCATAAATGAGAAGATCTTAGTTTTAGTAATTTCGGACAAACAGCGAAACAGGGAAATTTTCTGTTTAAGCACTTTCACTTCTTTGTGCAGTAAGAGTTTATCTTTAACAGTTTACCAGCGATGACAATGTAATCCAATTGTAGAGCATTTTCAGGATATTGCTAGAAAACTTAAATAGGAATACGTTTTATTCGATTTCAGACATTGCAGTGTAACCAACGTCATTTTTATAGAAAAGTAGGATTTATAGAATTTGAACAGTAGCTTATGTGGAAAATCTGTCGTTAATCTTTCTCACATTCCTGGAAATCTGAACGTAATTTTGCCTGTAGTGAATGGTGTTGTCAGTCTTAAAAAACGTGCTTCCACATTTTTTAATCCATTGTGTCCAGAACATAATTCCAGTGAATTCTTGATATCGCATTTAAGGGAGGAATGTAATACTCCATTTGCTTAATGTACGTACCAGGTAGAGTTAAAAATTGGAATGTAACTTAAAACATATCAGTTAAAAACTTATAGTGCCTCATATTCCACAACAGCACTGTTCACAAATATGAGAGAAATGTTGAATCGTGTCACAAACGCCAATTATGTTTGAATCGTATGCCTCAGGTAACAATGGTGAGAAGAACAGAAAGCACTTCAAAGATTAAATGCAACCTCAAAACATCCCGCAAATTCACCAAATAAGCTTCTGATTGTATATCAATAGGAAGCACAATGCAGAGATACGCTTAAATATATATCTAATCTAGATGACTTTCATTCTCAGATATAACAATTGTCAATTCGAAATTTTTTGTGTATACACTCAAGCCTCCTCTAATTCCTACTAAATGAAACATAATTAAAAACTCAACTTTACATAGACCACGTAATTAAAATTAGTTACTAAAATTTGTAAATAATGACATATCCTGTATGCTCCTTTAACATATTACATGTTGTGACATCTCTGGATAGAAATGGGCGGTTGGTAATGGAATTGGCTCTTCCAATTTTTGGGGACAATCAACATAACTAAAGCAATGTGTCTTATTGCTAAATGTTTTCAAAACCAGCTTAATATGCTACATGCACACTGCTTTCGCAAACCATAACTTATTTTTCTATTTGCCTAACGTTTAAGATAATAGCTGTCAGTTATATTACACATGTAGTTGTTATAGAAGAGCAATAGAGGAGACTGAAATAATAGTTAACAGTGTGTTGTTACATCCTGTCTTTCAAGATCATTGTTATTACCATGAAGTTGGAAGTAATGTATATTAACATTTTAAAGATTCAAAGATATTAGAGATTTGGAAACAACAGTAAATATCTCTGAAATTATTGACAAATTAGCATAAATTAACCATTATAAAGGGATCCACATGTTTCGTTAATAAGATTCGTCCATACACATGTAATGATTTACCAGATACAGAACATTACACATAAGTAGCAGAAAAAGACGTGCAGATACATTGAATAAATGCAACTTACAAATTAGACTCTGTAATACATATCTAACTTTGGATATTTCTCCGTAATTTGTAAATGTTTGGTATCGTGTTTACACATTTTGAGTGCTTACATCCCTGGTATGTAAACTATGGGTCACTTTTGGGTAGCTTAATGCTATATGACACAATTTAAGGGAAGTCTTCGCCTTATTGACTGATCAGAGCGCTTTTACAACTACTTTGGGAACGTTCAGAAGTACTCGGTATTCCTGTCAGGACATTTAGAATAATTATGCGGGTATATCAAGTACTTGTAGAGAAATCTCTCCCACTTTGAGAGATATTTTCAATAATCTAGATATCGCGGAAGCTATTGTTAAAATATTTCGGATTTCATTGAAGATACTTTGGACTATTACTGTTCTAATTTATTTTCATGGTAGCATAAGGTCGTGTCCCGAATTAGTGGTAAAAAGGTCTAGAGTATAAGTTACAGTCATTTTTTATGGGTGTGCAGCTACCCTTATCCTACCGCTGTCACTCTTACAATTTGACCACATGACGTCACATTTATGTCATATGTCACCAATCCCTATCTTAGTGAGTCATATTTATGATATAAGACGTCACAAGGTGTCGCAAGATATGATAAAATAACTCAACCTATTCACGTCATATGTACAGCCAATGATTGGTAAAGAATTTTGGTGTAAATTATATATCTACTTTCCCTTTTCTATAAAAGGAATTTTTTGTATAATATAAACTCGTTTCATCATAATTAATCATTTCTATAAAATATACAAATATCGAAATATTTTCTATAAAATACTTGGGAGGAATGCAATACCTATTTTCTGTTGTTAAAGTATGTCCTAGAAAAAGTAGTAAAATGACATAACATTGACATAACGTGTGATTATAAACTAACATTAAAATATATCAGTAAATAATTTATAGGTAATTATTATGTACACATATAGCAAATGTCACATATGAACGATTAAATGTAGCTGAAGCTAAAAATAAAAACAGAGATGCAGCCTTTCATGTTCCATGCTATTTCCGTTAAACTACGAGTAACACAAGAATTGAACTTACCGCATTAGAAAATCTAAACCAAGTGTGACGAACATTTCGAAAATCGCTAATGGCCGATACTATTTGGCATATATTCCGCATTTTTGTGTAATATGACTGTTATTTTCAAAGTTATACAGAAGTTATTTAGAATGAAGTGGACTTCATATGCCGTTTTCAGAAAATTCTAGATACAAGATTTGTCAAGCAGCTATATTAAACATGCAGTACTTTGATCAAATGTTTCGAGTTGTTTTACCGGTTAACTTGTAGTTCAGATACACACAACTTTGTATTGTTGATATAGAAGAAACAGACAACTAATATGCAGAAAAACAATAAAAAGCAAGGAATGCATTTACATTTTTGGACTAAAACGATTTACTCCTTAGAAGTCAGTCCTGGAGCAAATCGTGTGAGTGAGAAGTTTAAAATGACGTCACATGAACTTCTTTACTATTTAAACTATTGTACTATTCTATCTCCTTAATTCTAACAAAATAATGCTACATTTGTTGTGTACGCAGTCTTTAAGTGACAGTTAACTGTCGCTATGTGATGAACGTTGAAATTCTGTTCTCCTTACATGACTTAGAGAGAAAACGTATACAATGATTTAACATTGGAGAAATATGTCAGTTTTGGAAAATTCAATCAATTGCTAAGCGATATATAGGAAATGGTTGGCTCCACAGAGAAGGTATTTATATAAATTTTATGGTATAAGAAACGAACTTTTGTATTAAGATTTTGTTTACTACTTTTACAAAACTCTTCTCAGCTGAAGAAATTTGTGAGAGCAACTGTAGTAAATGTGCAATCGTTATTTGTTATATTTATGAGGAAAGTTATTTAAATATTACATTTTATTAAAATTGCTAGTCCCAATAGAAACAAAATTGGCAAAACGTGAAATCTTGACATTCTGGTTTTGAATAGGTTGCAGTATGTGGTAGAGAAACACTCACATATACATATGCGGACATTGAAAACTTTATAAAAATACATGACTCCTGTAGAGATTATTGGTACAAACATCTATTGCTCGATCGAGTCTATCGAGATAAACATTAACATATTGATAATTGTGTTTTAGAATAAAGGGGAGTATGATACTATACAAGTCTTTACGAGATAGTCAAATGTTTTAGGAGCAGGTCGCTATGTGACGAACATTTTAGTTAGGTGTCTATCTTAGCAAATATCAGAGAATGCCTAAAATGTTTAATTCCATAAAGTACTACACAAATTGAATATTATAAGGAAGTCTAACTCTATGTCATGCTATTTTGCTGAGCTCTACGATTTACTTGTTAATCAAATGTCGCCTAGAATGAAGAGGACTACGAGGATATTCCAAAAAATAGGTAGTGCCAATTCCTTTGTAATGAAGATATCTAAAGCATATGTTATTTTAATCGACATTAATATAGCCGTTTCAACAACACTATAAGAATTCCAAAGTGTAAAATACTGACAAGTTCCCAATATAAATATCTTGTTTAAGACATTTAATTTTGGTCTAAGCTACTCTAAGATCGTTTGGCCTTTATATAATGCTTTCAGTTTTACTCAAAGTTCCTAAAAGTTGCTTGACGTGAAATAACGATACATAGTTCTGCTGGAATTTAATATTTACTGTATTTAACATAAGGTAGTAGAGAAAATAATAATTAGTGACCACGTATGTATATCAGGAAAGAGAAACCTGTCAGGTCAGAGGTGTTGAATACGTTTCAGTTCATGTAATATTTAAGATACTAGTGTTTCTAAATATGTAAGGTGCTTTATGTAATTGATTTCACATGGAAGTATAAAAAAAATAACATCTGCATTTCTATGTTCTGGCATCTAGAGTCTATACCAGAACATATTTGCAGGTCTATAACTTTATTTATAATAATTTATACAATTGTTTTTACAAAGTTTAGATTTTGCAAATATACCTAAGGCTAATACAATCTATAACCTAAGTTGTCGTAATTCAACAACCTATTATCCCTATGTTATATGTCAGTGGTCCTAACTTTATATAAATACAATTCTTTTCTTAAAATACTAATATGTTATAAACAAAGATCAAAACTTAATTATTGACCACTGACGTCTACTCTAACCATCTGTAACTTATGATTGTGTTCCTGTTTATCCCTATCTTATTTTGTGTGAACTAATATAATATAATTTGGGGATTTAATGTTATTATAAGTTCCCTCTCAGCTGTTCTGGAGTTCATGCTTCATCGGTGTTCCTCAGTGTGACCCAGTATCCTCTTCTTCGGCTGATGTTGCTTTCCTCTTCTATGATGACCTCGCGGTCCAGTGGTTGGTCCTCTACAGGCGGTCGTCTTTGTTGATGTTGCCCTTGTTGTTGAATACGAGATGACCTTCTGGGTGATACATCATCCTGGACTTGTATTTGTTGTCGAGCTCTTTGTAGTTGTTGAGTCTCCTGCTGTTGTCTGTAACTTTCCATTACCTTGTCTGATACCAGCTTCACCATATCTTCCAGTATTCTATAACTTTCACTATGTCTGACAATATCCCACATCCGCTTGCCACTTAAGAGCTGTCTACCAGTTTGAAGTTCAGTTGAATATATTTCACACTCGAATAGTATGTGTTCAGGTGTTGCTCTGGAGTTACATCTGGTGCATAAATCATGTTCACTACTGCCAATCTTCTTGAAGTATGTACCAAAAGGTCCATGTCCAGTGATAAACTGCACTCCTTCTTTTCTGGGTTTGATGCTGCTCATTTTCAGACGTTCTCGTATACTGGGAAACAGTTCGTATGCTCTTCTTCCTTCTTTGATGTTGTTCCACTCGGTTTGCTATTCTAAAATCAAGGCATCGTTGATCTCTTTCTCTGTGTAGCATGTTTTCCCAATTATCTCCTTCACTTTACTGTAGTGTTTTTTCCTCAACCAAAACTTTCCACCACGTCTTCTTATAACAAGATCTATTGGCCATATGGCCAGAATTACCAACAATGCCATATTTGGGGTTGTTTTAACTAGGCCCATGCTTCTAACTATTACTTGTCTTTGTGATCTTCTTAATATTTTGATGTTTTTGCCTAATTTAGCTCTATGGGCCCAGATCCCTGCTGCGTATCCTAATATTCCACTTAATATTGCTGTTTGATATAACTTTGTAGCTTCTAGTGGTAATCGAAAGTTATGTCTAGTCATAGTCGCCAATTTCATCATTACTGTTGTTGCTTTGGTTGTGGTCCTTCCTATATGTTGATCGTAATTTAATTTCTCGTCCAAGTATACACCTAAATATTTGAAATGTTTTTCCCTTTTGATGTTTATACCTTTGATTTTGATGGTTGGATCTCTCTGAAGGCTTCCTTTAAGGATCATGTAGGCGGATTTGTGTGGTGCAATATCCAATTTGACTTCATCACACCATCTTTGTAGTTCTTCTATCACTATCTTTGCCTTACGTTCAATTTCATTCCTATTTCCGGCATCTATTAGGATCATGAGATCGTCTGCATAGGCTATGATTTCACCCACTTCTTGTTGTTGTGTTAACTTATTTAGTAATGGCTCAGTCATGATGTCCCAAAATAGGGGTCCTAAGATTGACCCTTGTGGGCAGCCTTTCGTTATATTCTTTGTTAACACAGTATTTTCTCCTAATAGATGTACCCTCCTGTCTTTGCAATAGTCTAATAAACTTTTATATATAGTTGCTGGATAATCCTGTTCTTTTAATATTCTAAAGAGTTCAGGCCACCAAAGATTGTCGAATGCGCCCGCTATATCGAAAAATATTCCAACTATATATTTAGAAGGTGTTGTTTGAACATATGTTATAGCTGCATAAATTGCATCCTCTGTAGATCTTCCTTTACGAAAACCATATTGTTTATCTGTCATGCCCAGTAATGATCTAAATTCAATTATTCTTTTATATATCAATTTTTCCTGAATCTTGCCTAAGGTGTTTAATAATCATATAGGCCGATAAGTTTTCGGATGAAACGGATTTTTATCTTTGGATTTCTTTAGAATTACTGCATTTGCTTCCTTCCAACAATAAGGAATTCTTCCTTCCACAAGACAGTCATTTAGTAATTTACATAAATATGGTACTATTTGTCCTTCAAGATTCTGTAATACTTCTGTTTGTATTCCGTCAGTTCCTGGAGCTTTTTTCGTTCTTAACTCACGGATGGCCAATTTCACTTCCGAGATATCAAAGGGATATATAACTCTATTATTGTTGTATTCTTGCTCCATTTCTCTCCTCTTTTGGTTATGAATTTCTGTATCAGTTTCTGTTTTATCATCCGGTAGCAATTTATGTAATAAGTAGTTCCCAGATTCATACCATGTTGTAGTTAGTTGTCCATCATCCTTTTCTAATGTGGATAACATTTCTGGTGCCGCGATTTTCTCCATTACAATTCTGTAGGGAACACCCCATATATTTTCTTTTATATTTTCTTCTACGAAGTTATCCCATGATGACTTCCGTACTTCTATTAATTTTAAATTATATCTTTCCTTAAGCTATTGATATCGTAGTAGATTTTCTTCACGTTCATTTGCTGTTTTACTTTTTTGGTATATTCTTCTGGCTTTTCTCACCTTTCTTCTGAGTTTTTGTAATTGATCATTCCAAATTGCCTTGCTTGTTATTCTTTCTTTGTTCTTTATTAGTCCTTTTTCCATGGCTTGTTGTATACTCTTAGTGAGATCGTATGCACGTTTATTTATATCCCATTTTTCTGAAGTCTGAGGTGCATTATAATTTTCTCTCAGTTTTTGCCAGTCTGCTCCTTTATCTGTATTTATTTTTACCTCTTCTTACTAATTCGGTGGGTGTTCCTTCTACTTCCAAGTCAAAATATATTAAGTTGTGATCGCTGGAAGTTAGTTGTTGCCCTACCTTCCAATTCTTCACTTTATTATAGATGAATCCTTTTGCTAATGTAATATCAATATTTTCAGTCGCATCAATTCTATTTTCGAATGTGTAAGGATTGTTGTATTTATTGACGACTTCTAATTGATAACTGGTTATCACTTCTTCCCGCTTTTGTCCCCTTATATCAGGATTTTTACTAAACCATAGTTGCGATTTAGCATTAGAATCCATTACATAGATTATGGCTTTATTCATGTAGGTGTCTAATATTCTCTGCATTTTTCTTAGATGTATTTCAATTTCATCCATAAATTGGAAATAATGATTACACAATATAATGTCTAATCCTTTGTAGAGAATTTGAACACAGTTTACATGTTCATCGCAATATTGGCTTATCTTTAGCACCTGTATGTTTTTGTTATTTATTATATGTAAAGCCTTAGGATCCTCTCCATCACATATCTTTCTGGATGTAACTGCTGTGTGTACTGGTTTTTCTCGTAATGTATATGGTTCCTGTATACATAAGACATCTATACACATTTCCTCAGATAACTTTCTTAACTCCAGCATGACAGTTTTTTATCGTTGTGCATTTATTTGTCCAATTTTCAAGATATGTTTCTTCTTATTTCCAGTATGTTCAGTATCATTATTTGAGAAGCTATTCATAATTGGTTCTATAAATTAATCTCTCGTATTGCATCTTGTATATTGGACATTCTTTCCCTCCTTTACAACTGGTATCCTGAGTGAACTGTCTATTAGGATCTCTTGCTTTCATAAATCTTAATCTGTCCAAATATGGTACACATACGCCTGGTTGTTCCTTTTTTGTACATTCTTGCTTATTATGATCTTGCTCACCACAGTGCGAGCAAACTACTATGTTTCTAGTACAATATTTGGCTATGTGTCCATAGTTTTGACATTTCATACAGCGTGCTACTACAACATAATCTTTGATATTTACTGCTTGAAAGCCAATATATAATCGTCCACTTTCTAGTGGCATTTTTCTCATTTTTGGTGTTGCATCTATAACATGATGTACTGTGTTTCTGTTTCTTGGGCCAGTTTTGAATCTCATTGTTACTTGTTGTTCAAATTCTTCCCAACTTATGCTTTCAGTAAAATTCTGATCATATATATTTCTTTTTATATCTTCTTCCTTTTCATTTGCTGATATGTCATACATAATTAACAGAGGGTTTCTTTTTCTCGGGGCTTCTACCTTCAGTTCCTTTTTCTTCAAACCTTCATGTTTCATTAGTTTTTCCATATCCTCTTTAGATTCTATTTCTAATATAACATTTTTCTCAGTTCTTCTAATATTACTGATTTTTAACTTCTCTTTTGCTGGGTTTATACATGTTGTTACCATATCCTGTACCTCTTTTGTATTTTTTCCTTCAGAGGTGATGAACACTACACTTTTTTGTTTTTGTAATACTTTCTGTACTTGTAAAGTATTATTACTTATTTTCTTGCTGGCTATATCTGCATATGTCATCATAGGCATACTTGGTGTTGCTTTTTGCTCTTTCATAATCCTTAATTCCGATTTAAGCTGAACAATTTCCATTTTCAGATCATCGTGTATATTTACTACTTCCATTAACAGGTTATTTATTTTTGACTTTGTCGAGACAGACATCTTATCAGAGGCAATTACGGTGGTAATCTCTGTTATCAACTTTGTGATTGATTGTTTCTCAACTTCTGCTCTTTCTTTCTCACGTTCTTTATCTCCATTTTTCTCAATAGCTTCTTGGCTATCATCTCTTCTAGGCGATCTCGGAAGAGATTGCCTAGGTTTAAATGGATTAATATCCATTTCTATCCAGAAGAGACTTCCTCTCTCCCTATCTTATTTTTGCTCCTCTCGGCCAATAATGCTATAACACTTAACACTATTGCTCAGGGCGGACGTCGAGAACGTGGGAGCTCCCCAAAATATTTCAACCCCGACAGCGCACCGCTACGCCGGGGTTTTCTCTCTAGCAAACAATAGCTTCTCTAGATTTTGGGGTCCCGCCCCACACATGGAAGTATAAGTAAAAATGTATCTTTTGGAAAATGAACTTATGAGGAAATACTTAAGGCTTACGGCTTTTTATTTGTAACTTATTTGTCTGGTGCCGTAACATTGGACCCGGCTTACAGGCTCTAAATTTGCGTGGGTTTATAATTCTGGGTATGGTTTTTAATTGTCTTTAGGGTTCTTCTAAAACCCATATGGCGACATGTTCTGAGGCCGCCGAGAACTAGTTTTATCTCGTTATTTGTCTCTGTCTTTCTTTTTCTTGTTTTTATATTTACATATTTATACTGCGCTAATCTTGCGTGCACGCACACATACACACACACCCCCACTGGGCATACCACGTACGTCCCAATATCACGCGCACTAAACTGTACAGATTTGGCTATATACAATATTTACAGTGTTCGCAGTTAGTCTGTGAGGTAGCGGGTAGCTTACTCCTGGGCTGCCGAAGATGGCGGCCTCTGCCGGGGAGCGTGGCCTGAGCAAGGAAAGGTTGGGCGCGCATAATTTTGCAGGCCTGTTGTTTTTTTATTTTTGTTTTTCTTCAATATGCTTTGATTCTGGCGTGTTTTCGGTGCTTGGGTTCGCCTTTCCCTATATTGTGTATGGTGGGATTTTGATGGTGACAGATGCGCGCCCAGATGGAAGAGGCACGTTTGTTGATGGCCTCGTTGATGTAAGGGATGTGGGTTTCTTGGTGAATGGTGGCAGTTGTTTTTCGGATAGGAGAAGACAGGATTTTGCGTAGGGATAGGTTTTGTAGGGTTTGGAGATACTTTAGGGTGGTGTTGGAGACGTTGGCCCAGACCACGCAGGCGTAGAGGACCACGGACAAAATAAAGGATCTATATAGGATGATCTTAGAGCGCAGCTTTAGCTGTTTGCTCCTAAATATGGGGGCACACATCTTTAATCGCTGCCACCCTTTGTTGGCGCTATCTCTTAGGTGGGTGGTCCAATTCATCGTGCGTGTCAACGTCACACCGAGGTACTTGACCTGCTGACGACAGTACAAAATTTGACCATCGACCGTTAGGTCCATTGCCAAAGGGCGCCGCTTTGTAAAATCAATAAGCTGGCATTTGTTCACATAAATTTTGATTTTCCAGTAATGCAGCCATGAAAGGAAGCGGTCAATGTACCGCTGCAACTCTAAAAGTCCATAACAAAGATTTTTATGATGGTTGTATTATGCAGTGTCGTCAGCATACATTGCAACTTTGCATCTAGCGTCCACGGGGAAGTCGTTGGTGAAGAGTATGTACAGGAAAGGTGACATAATAGCCGCTTGTAGTACGCCAGCCTACATCACTCTCTCCTTTGCGGAGGAGTTACCCACTTGGACGTAGAAGCGCCTGTTTTTTTTTTTTAAATTATGCAGCAATGACAGTGAATTTTGGAGGCCGGGAAAATCTCGGTGCAGGTTCTAAATCAGGCCGTTGTGCCAGCACCGATCAAATGCGGCTTCTACGTCCAAAATTAGCGCCAACGTTAAAGCCCCATTGCTAAATTACTCGGTGACGTCATCGACTGGTCTTCAAATTTGAAGGTCTGTTCAGTGTCCTTTTCTAAAGCCAAATTGTGAATTTGAAATGTCAATCGCCGCAATTTGTTTATGGAGTCGAAATAGAATTATTTTCTCGAGCAATTTACCAATAGTGGACAGGAGACTAATGGGGCGGTAATTTTGAGGTTGCCTGGTGCTTTTCCAATGCTTAGGGAGCATTATTACCTTGGCTAGTTTTCAAGTGTCAGGGAAATGGTTTTTCTGCAAACAAGCGTTGAAAAGGTTTGTAAGGTGCACCAGGGCTTTTCTCGGGAGTAGTTGGAGTTCCCCATTAGTCACCCTGTCCGGGCTTTCGGCTTTACCCTTAGGTAGCTTTCTAATGAGCATGTACACTTACTGCGTCGTTTTCAGGGGCAAGTGTTGCTCATGCCTCTGTGCCACCCAGTTTTGTATCCAAGTCTGGACATCCCGTTCCAACTCGGGGTTCGTCGCAGGGTTTTCTGTAAATCTTGTTTCCAGACAATCTGCAAAGACCTCGGCTTTCTCTTCAGAGGAGAAGTGCAGGTCGAACTGAGTGTGTAGCGCCTTAGTGCCTGAGTTAGCGCTCGAGGAGAATTTAAATGCCTTTAATAATTTCCATAAAGAATTGTCCGAATGTGTTTTATTTAACATGTTTTTCTCCCACTGCTCAGTTTTGTTTAATTTAATTTGTTGCCAAATGACGTTGGGTAGCCGTTTTGCTAGCACTTTGTCCTCAGGCTGGCGGGTAAGCCACCAAAGTCTCGTCAAGCGTCGCTCCTGGCAATGAGCTGCTCCACCTCAGGGTACGTGCAAAAACTAGGTGGGATTGTGGTATAGCTGTTGGAATTTCTTTTGGCCGTGTGTAGCTAGGCGGTGTAGTTTTCAATGGCAACGTCGATGTCCGCCTCGCTGTAGTATGACAGCCTAGGCTGAGCCATCCCGTGCATTTCAAGGGTAAACTTGATCCAGTCTGTTTCTGCGCGCCTGAGAGGGCCGGTCAGACAAGCCGTGATGGCGCCACTGATATCAAAATGCACTGGAAGATGGCCGGAGTCTAGGCGGTGATACACAGAGACGTTGTT
Organism: Mantis religiosa; assembly: GCA_030765055.1. Classification (NCBI taxonomy): domain Eukaryota; kingdom Metazoa; phylum Arthropoda; class Insecta; order Mantodea; family Mantidae; genus Mantis; species Mantis religiosa. Next base: position 944,673 of record JAUKNK010000326.1, on the reverse strand, counting down.
TGTTAATGTCGCATTTTTTGTAATTACGAAGTCCAAAATTTCAGGGTCGAAGTGCCCTGATTTGTGCCAAAAGATGGATTCGACGGGGGGAAGTACACCTCGAGATCGTCATTTTCTGTTATGACGTCTACTAGGAGATTTCCAGCCGCGTTTGCTCGACGTGAATACCACCAGGGGTGACCTGCGTTGAAGTCACCTGCCATTATAACATGCTCCTTCAAAGTGAGGATTTGCTCGAGGTCGCATCTACATTCTGGGGAGTTTGGAGGCCGATAGAGGGCCACCAGCATCACCGTTTTGTTTCTTAATCGTGCTTTAAGAGCCGTGCACTCTAACGTGGACAATGGTGGCAGCGTAACAGCAGCATGAGCAACTTTGTTTTTTAGTAAAATAGCTGTTCCCCTCCGTGTCTGCCTATTCAATCAGTCCAAAATATTTGATAACCCCTGAGCTTGAATGTGTGCTCCTGCTTTAATTTTGTTTCACAAATGAATGCGACGTCAATTTTGTTACGCTGCAGGTAGCTTTAAAGTTCATGCTGCTGCCTGTAGATGCCGTCCGCGTTCCACAGGAGCCCGCGATTTAGAGATGTGCCTCCCCTTAGTTGAGCCATTTACTCGAATATGTCCGACAGAAGCCATATGAGGGCTTCTAGTTTCTCCCAAGTGCTGGTGCAGCTCTTAAATCTTGCGATAAAAGTCTAAATTCGGAGCAAGTTTCTGTAAGTTGAGCTCTTTAAACAGAGTAAAGAGCTCTTTGAGGCCTCCTAGGTCACCAGATGGCGCCTGGGAGGGGGGAGCTGTTGAGGGTTGGCCAGCAGGTGGCGGCACTGGTGCGATTTGTCAGCTCATGGCGCCTGCAAATGACACGCCATCTCAGACCCGGGCCGGGTTGGCAATGGGTCGTGGACGTGGTTGTGCACTTGGGGGTGCCCTGGCTATGGCTTCCAGTTGGCGGTGGTGGCGTTCGTTGCGGAACGTCTCGCAACCCCTGTAGCTGGCAGGATGCGCCTCCTTACAGCTCGCACAGCGGGTTACAACGTCCTGCGTTGCCTTCTTTGGGCAATCAGCTATGCGGTGGAGGCCAAAGCAGAGGACACATCATAAATGTGTGCCCCAGCTGCTGGCAGTTGAAACATTGTGTAATGTTGTTATTTGTCTTCAGGACCTCTACAGTGACAAGTATATGGCATAACTCTCTTTCTTGCAGAAGTTGCTGGTTTTGAGTGGTCCTCCCAACGGTAACTTGGAAGCTTGGTAGAGGCCTGCCGCATGATTTCGGTTGACAAAGTAGGACGCCGGTGTAGCCCTTCACCTCTAGGACCTCGCGGATAAGATCCTGTTCAAGGTCCTCGAAAAGACGCTTCAGGAAGTATCGGAGAAGTTGATCAATCCGCGGGGTGAAGCTGAAGTTCTCCACTTCGGAGTTTTTCAGCTCGGTCATAGTTGGGATGGCGTCTTCTTTCCGGATGAGGAATAGTTTGAGGCAGTTGCGCGTATTCTGAGGCGTGTACGCACCAGCTGGAAGGGAGCGCCGTAGTATCTGCAGGGCTTTAGTCGCCGGCCTGCCGTCAGGAATGACGATGCGCGGCGGTTTCTGTGAGGTTTGTTTTGTGTTTGTAGCCATGGCTGTGGCTGATGTTGAGGCCAATGTAGGGGTGGGGATGTGTGTAGAAGTGGGGGTCGTTATTGAAGGTTTTGCTGCAGTAGTGTTTGGCCGTGTTGGCCGTTGGTGCTTCTGTGCCTTTGGTTTGGGGTCGGAAGGGCAGGGAAGGTAGTGGATCGTTCCAGGTATTCATCCTCCTCGGATGAGGACAGCACCCCGAACCTATTTCTGGTAGCGACCTGCAGGGGCAGATGTTGCGTTTTGTTTTTCTTGCACTCGGCATCCGAGTCGCTATTGCGGTAATGGGGTCGCTTTCTGGGTGATGCTGCCTGCCAGCCTTCTCCCAGCTGCACGAGGTGCCGCTTTTTGATTGCGTGTTCCTGGTAGCAGCGTGCCAGGTCGCTAGTTATTTTGCCATAGTCCTGGGACTCTGGGGTCATGTTTTCCAATATTTCCTGGACGTAAGATATTTCTTTTTGGATGTCTTTTACCTCCTTTTCCAGTTGGGCGTAATTTCGCGTAACTGCCTCGTCCTCCATGGCGCTGTGCTCCATCGGGGCTGGAGTAACGGCTGCTGTGAAGTTGGCCAATGTTGGGCCCGAAGGCGGGTCGCTGTAGGAGTGCTCCAACTGTCGAGCTGGAAAGGCACCCGGCTGACCACCTCGGGGGATCTGTCCGCTGCCAGCTGTTGGTTGTGCTGCTGCAATTGTTACTGCGGCCGCCGCCATCTTATGGCGGCAGTCAATGTGTGTCAGACGCAGTGGTTACTAAGGGCGTCGTTGTTTGGGGACGCCTCTTGTTGCGTGCAACAACGGCACGCAGCTGTGTGTCCCACGCTGTTTTGTGGCGGGTTTATGTTTAATACGCGTCACTATGTACTTTATTGCACCAAACACTGTTCACTCACAAACTAGGCTTTAATACGCGTCCTTATTTACTCTTTTGAACCAAACACTGTTCACTCACAAACTGTGCTCAACGCGGACACCACGGCTTACTACTTCAATTCGCACTGTTTCACTTTGCACATGGTCACTTGTAGCACAAGAATAGTTGATTTTCCATTATCCAATGTATCACCAATCAAAAACAACCATGAATCACTATCTAATACCCTACTCTCATCATCTATGAGGAAAGATGCTGAAAGCCTCAAACTTTTACTAGGCTTAGCGTACTTTCACTCAATAAGACAGGCTTCTGTTTGGTTGCTATTGTATAAGCAAATACACCAAATAGTTCTCAGTCAACCTCAAAAAATTGCAAATAAATGTAAGCTATAACTGATCAAAATAATTATTGTTTGCTTTAAAAGTAGTGAATAATTCCACGTATTGTATCGCCAATAATATATCGCATTCAGAGCGATCTGTGGACAGCAAGGAGAGTTCAGTAAGAGGATTGCTATTACAATCAACGAAAAAAGTTGTTGTTACTTAAAAAATAGAACATTGAAAGAAAGGGAAAAACAATTCAGGATTCGAGAGAGAACAAATAATTGGCTTAAGTAGTTGTTTTAACATGATCCGCATTTGTTTAATAGTAAGATTTTGTCACTTTCTGAAAATATCTTCAACTTTCTATGGTTTAGGACATTACTCTTGTTCGGCCTCATACTTGTTCGCGTCTTTTTACTTTCAATTTTTACAGAATTAGTCGTTTCTGATATAAAGCAATCACTACGTACCAACTATGAAGTGATTTGACTATCGTTCAAGGCTACCAAACACTTTCTACAAATATCTTCAACTCTCCATGGTTTAGGACGAAACTAGTGTTCGGACTCCTCTTCCTATAGTTCTACAACCGGATGTTTATATTTCTATGACTTTAATGGAATACGAGAGCTATCAGGTTTTACAAGCGGCTTTTACATTTATTTGTACCTTTAATTTTAACGAAAGCAAGTATTTTTAGTTTCTTTCTTACTGCTTCAATTTTAATAGGTTCTTGGCTATAAATCGTTTTACTGGTCGGAGATATTTCATCTATATCACTTTTGTTTGTCTCCAGTCTTTTGTCTCCTGGTCTTACAGTAGAACTTTAACATTTGTAAAGCCTTCAGTTTTTTTTTTTTAGTTACGGGCTATCAATAAAAATATATTCAAATTTTGTCACTTTATTAATTACCTCTTCGTTGTTTGTTTTAAAAGTAACATTGCAGCCCAAGTAATTAAATTTTCTTACCCTTATATTTAACACAATCTTCCATTCCCTATTTTGTTTTCCAATAAGTGCCATGATCGTTGATTTTTTGCTGATATATTTAGACCATAATCCTCAATCTATTTCTATAATCTGTACATACTTATTTGTAGATTATCAAATCTGCCTTGTATTATTAAGTCACCTGCTTATAATGGCATATTTAATGCATCATTATATTTATTTTTATTCAAACTGGACTTTCCTCCATAAGATTTCTAACAAGATATTCCTAATGTATATTAAACAGGGAAGACAAACTACATTCTTGTTTTAAACCATGGTGAATTGCATCTTGTGGTAATGGTCCATTTCCTAAAACTATTTTTGTTTCTTGAGGCATCCAAACTTGTGTCCAACAGTTATGTATGATTCAATAATATATTACCAAACGGTGACAATTGTACAAAAATTAAGCATAGTGCTGCATGTTGCTACTAGTGCAGCACGCATGCTCTGAAATGCAGTAAGGGTGAGAAATAGCAGACAGTTTTGACGTCAGGACAACTTTTTACGCAAGTACAAAATATGATGATCACTTCTACAATGACAATGACGGGGCTAGGCGCTTAATATTCGGTGTGGTGACCGCTTATGGCTACATAGTTCTCGCAGCTCCATGTCATGCCCTCTATATGGTGTTTAAAAGGCTCTGCAGGCAGCACTTACCAGATAACAGCAGGAAAAGTCAAAGCTTGTTACCTGAAAAGGATTCTAGGCATCAGGTAGACATCACACTCAGGGCTAAGATATGTATTAACCATTGACGACTTCAAAATGTTGCTTTGGCTGCCAAATACCAAGCCCTAAGAGATACACGTCAAACTCTCATGGAGAAATGCAGAGCCATTCGGTCCGATCTCTGCTCCACGGACGAGTGGAAACAAGCAAACTAGGAGCTACGTCACGTGGTAACACGTTAAGGCACGTATGGGTTTTACTATAGACTCTACCAAAACAAGAGGTTTCACCGAACATTGTGTTTGTAACATTGTGTGGGACATCACGCTCAAAACCGTAAAATAATGAAAACCTCACTCAAGTCTCGGTCGTTGCAGGGGGTTCCTCCTCCGCAGAGGATGGTCCTTCGACTCTATTCATACCGGGAGCAAGTCCCTTACTGGCATGGAGAAAGTTTTTCAATGATGGTGGGTGAACGGTGGTTGTCCGGTTAGGATATAGTTTTATGGGTAATAGGTAGCTGTGCTGTTTTGGAGATTTAGGTTAAGGTGGTCCTAGCACTGGTCTGGGTTTTTTGTATAGTTCTCCAGGATCAAGGTCGTACTCTCCAAGTCCACGGATGAGGTTATTGAAACTGTTATGAAGTTGTGAATTAGAAGGAGGAAGTAGAAAAATAATTTAGGGAAGTATAGGTCTAGATGGATATTGTCGTTTGTGATGTTGCAGTCAGCTGCGACTGCAGACCGGAGATATCGGTTTTGTAGAACTTGCAGTTTGGAGAGATGTGTTTTTGCTGCTGTACCCCAGACTTATCAGGCGTAGGACAATGCTGGCCTTAGTATCTGCTCGTAAAGCAGGAGCTTGTTTCTCAAAGACAATGGAGAGTTGCGATTGTACAGTGATTACATCATGGCCATCCTTCTATTGACTCTGTTAGCCAGTGTCATGATGTGTGCCTTCCAGGTAAGGCGCATGTCCAAGATAACAGCAAAGTATGTTGCATGCAGGACCATGGCACTTCTGTATATCCAATGCGAAGGTTTGGTACATCTTGTATAGCTCGCCGTGTGAAGGTGACGACTTGGGACTTAGTGGCATTGAGTTCTAATCGCCAAGTTGCGAACCAAGCATACAGCATATTAGCAAGGATCTACGCCCTGTGCACTGCGATGTCATGTTTGAGATGCTGTTGTTATAGCTGTGTCGTCGGCAAACAGGTAAAAATTGCAGCCACTGGCTTTCATTTGTTTTATTTCTTTATTTATTTCTGCATTATGCATTAATATGATGCTTCTGATGTTTCGTTTTTGTCCAGTTCGAAGCAAAGATAAAGTTAAATCACTGGAATTGTCAATGCACCTATGAAAGAACCATGCCATGCCATGTGGTGCTGACTGGCTGTATATAGCCAGAAGGTTTTTGCTGCGTGCCCACTCGTAAAGGGTTTTACCGCAGGTAAGGTAGATTTCGGGATATTGTAGGGTGAAATGTAGGTTTTTAGAGTGGTGTAATTTATGAAGTTACAAGTACGTACCTGGGGGTTGAAGGACAGGATGCAACACCTTGCATCCTGGTGTTTTATTTGCTTGGGGAATAATTTTTATGTCTAGTAGCTTGGAAGGATTATGTGGAGCTCAGCTTTAGCTGCTGTTCGGATTAGATCCTAGGTTATCTCGGATGCCCGCGAGCCATACGGGGTAACGGTGCTGTCTAGAACGACGTCTATTGCGGTCATAATCTCCCAGGCATCTGACAAGGGCGCTTCTGTGGTTGGGTATACTTGCGTACAATTTCGATGCCCGATGCCTAATTTCATCCTTCACGTATGGAAGACTCGAGACCTCGTGAAGCAACCTGGTAGGAAAATAACGTCCCACAGAATATATAGACCCGAGTCCTCTATTCTGTGCACGTTGGAGCCATACTAGCCAGCTGTCTGCGGCCATGCTCCAGATCTCGCACGCATAAAGCATAACCGGGATTACCAGCGCTCGGAAGAGGTATAACTTCATGCCAACTGGCATCGAGTTTGACCTCAGCATTGGATACAGGGAAGCAATTGCTCCCTGTGCCTTCGCCACTCGGTCCCTGATGTGTTGGCGAAAAGTTAGACCCCTGTCTAAGTTGACACATAGGTACTGGACAGAGTTAGTCCACTCTATCCTTCGACCTTGGTAGCTGAAGTTGGGGCATTCTGCGGGGGTGTGGCGCTTTGTGAAAACTATAGCCTACACTACTGCTGTGTGAGACGGAGATGTCTTTGTAAGAGGTTGAAGGCTCTGAGGATGTGTTTGTCTTTGCAGAACAGAAGCAGGTCGTCAGCATATTGTGTCATTTCGACTAATGGATCTTTTGGAAAATCTGCCATAAAGGCGTTGAATAGGGTGGGGATAGTACAGAGCCTTCGGGGACTCCGCCTCTCACTGGTCTGAGTGTAGATGATTTCACTGCGACTGTGACTTGGAATGTGCGGTGTCGCAAAAATCTGTGTATTATGTTGACTATTTGTGTTGGGAGTCCCATGGAGGATCAGTTTGTAAAGGATCCCGGCGTGCCATGTCGTATAGAAGGCCTTCGCGACATTTAGAGAAACCGCAGCAGTGAAGGCGCCTTCCCGGAAACCAAGGACAGCAGTCTCCACCACACGCAGCAGCTGTTGGATTGTCGAGTGCCCAGGGCGAAAAGCAAACAGATGTGCGGGAATGGCTTGAATGTTTCTCAAAATTGGGGACAAGCGGGTGAGAATCAACCACTCGAGAACTTTCGAGAGGGTGGAAAGGAGGCTAATGGATCAGTAGCTGGAGGGGTGAACCGGATCTTTTCCAGGTTTCAGTATGCAAATCACCCAGGCCTCTCTCCACTCTCGTGGACAGGACTCAAGGGTGAGGCACATGTTGAAAATCCTAGATAGGAACAGAAGCGCTTTGAAGGGAAGATGGCGGAACATTAGGGGTTCAGCCCGTCCGGCCCCGCCTCCCTTTTTGTTTTGAGATGCTGGGGTACGCCTTGGACTTCGCTGGGACGAATGGTTGGGAGTCGAACCGCATCCTCAGGAGGGCGGCGTAAGAAACGATGCACCTCCCGACGAACACGTTCAGAAAGTTATCGTACTGGGGATCATCTCCTGGACATAAGGTACGTTCAAGATAGTCAGCGAAAGCGTCAGCTTTGGCTTAGCGATCGTAGGCCAGCCCTTGAGTGCCATGGATGGGGGAGGTGTATTGGCCTCTGTGATTTCTGAAGGTTTTGGCTATCCTCCACACATCGCCATCCTCAACGCGAAACCTGGCCATTTTGTCCTCTCGCGCTTGCACCTCGTGCTCGCGCAGTCAGGCACTGACCTCTCGACGCAAGCGTCTTAGAAGCGCTCGATTATGAAGCGTGCGGTGACGCTGGTATATTATTCGTGCAGCCCAGGATCTTCTGATAAGAAGGATGATGTCCAAAGGAAGGACATCAGGGTGGAGAGGAGCCGAGGAGTGGACTGTCAGGTTGTGGGTAGGCCGCTTCACGTTGGAAGTTAAGGATGAGATTGGATTCTCCAGGGTGGGTATGTTTGTGATTCTGGGATTTGGCGTGATGGAAGTGCGGAGACAATTCCTGACGCCTTCCCCATCGACCTCTCGCGTTTGAAGCGAAATGTAATGACTGGCAACCCTGGTGTTGATCTCTGTCATCACCGGATTATGGTCTGAATGTAATGCACTTAAGTATGTTAGGGTGAGATGATATGGTAGATGCTTTGTGATGGCGAAGTCTCTGACTGAAGGCAGTCCTTCTCGCGGGTAACGAGTGGGTAGCCAGGAACCCTGCACTTGAATTTGCGGGTCTGCGACTATCAGGCGTGTGATTTCAACGCCTCTTGCATCCGCCCGACGACCGCAATGCCAACGTTGATTTTTAGCATTGAAGTCGCCGGCCATGATGGCACTGGGACGTAGGGCTAGGATGGAGAGGTAGTCATCTGGAACAAACTGTCGTCGTGGTGGCTGGTACACGGAGACTACCAAGACATCTAATCCGCCAAGGTCCATACCGATGGCCGTGGCCTCTAGGTTTTGCAGAGGTGGAAGCTGAATGGGCTGGTGGACCACATTCTGCCTCACCAGGATCGCAGTTCCGCCTCCTGGGCGTTCCTGTCTATCCGCTGGATTGCAGAAGTACCCCGGAAGGCGGAATCGGGTGTCTGGGCAGAGATGCGTTTCGCTGACTAGGATGATGTCCAGGGCATGAGTTCGAACAAAGTGAAGCAGCTCGTTCCGCTGACCGGCTAGGCCGCACGCATTCCAAAATGCGGACCGAAATGAGGTACGGGACCTAGTTCGATACGCCATCACGGAGTTGCTGCGTACCTGCTTTCAGGAGGGCCATTGCCTCCATTGCTACCAGCATCTTGCCGGCCGGGTCTGAAGAGGTGAAGAACTTCACGACGAGCTCGCAGATCATCTGTCCATGCGTTAGCAGCAGCTGCTGCCACCACTTGAATACCTCTGAGAGGTCGAGTGTAGCTCTGAGGGGAGTGGTTTGGTGTGTATCCGGCTGGGATACTTGGTTGGATGGCGAGGGTGTACGTGAGCGAATGGGAGCAGGTCTTCCTCCCGCCGTCTCATCCCTTAGCTGTCTAGGACGCATGTATTTGCCATGCTTCTCCTGTTCAGCAGGATTTATGGGCTCACGAGAAAGCCTCCCACCATTCCTGCTCTGGTTGGTGTCGGTGTTTTTAGGATTTGGGGTACGCTTTTATTTGCGTGGCTGTGTAGGAGGATTGTGTGCCTTCCGCGACATCTTTGGTCCATCAGAGGCCCCTTGTGCTACTTTAGCGTAGGACGGTCTCTCATGATCCTGCCAGTGAATGGGCCCGGCTGGGCCGGGTCGTTGTAGGGAGCGGTCTTTGGTCCAGCCTGTTTGTAGATGGCTGCTGCTGTCTTGAGGAATGGTTTCTTCGATTAGCAGCTATGACAGCCTTTCGGGCAGGACAGCCGCCGTAGCAAACCACATGCTTGCCCTTGCATTGTGCATACGTGGGCTCATCAGTGGATGACCTGGACAAAGCTCTTTCTTATTAGGTCCACTGCACCTCAAGCAGCAAGGAGTCCTCTTGCAGAAGTGACCGGAATGGTTAAATCCCAGACACCGGTGACATTGGGAGGGACCGCCACAGCACCTGACTGCCTCTATCCTCACTCGGAGGTAGCAGATGGTTCTGACAAAATTTTGCTTCCCCTCCGGATCGTTGGCACGTTCCACTATTACCAGGAATAAGCGGATGGGGACAGGGCCAGGTTGGCCCTGAGGAGCTGGTTTGGTCAGCTGTCTGACCAAGCGGGGCTGGATGCCTTGACGGCTGAGGTCATCCACAATGTCACCCACCGGTGAGTCCACTGGTAGGCCTCTGATGACATTCTTGATGTCGCGGCTTTTATCTAAGCCGAAGGTGAAGTAAGGGATATACTTCGTTTCCAGTGCCCTGAGGATGAGCTGGTAATCTTCGGCGTTGCTGGCTTGGAAGATAAAGCGGCTCTTCCGCCTTGTGACCCTGCACGACACTGATAGGGTCGGCGTGACTTCCTTCAGTAAGCCCACCATAAACCGGAAGTCGTCCACGATTATAGGCGGAATGTGGCTGTTGACTGGTCCAGTTCGACTGGACGAAGTTCTAGGCTCACAGATATTCTAGGTTCAGGATAATTCCGCTCTCAAAGACAAATATTTGTTTGGCTGATATTATCTAAGTATATACAGCAGATACTTTTCCCTCTTTTTTGTCAGAAAGCAATTAATTATAAGCTACATCTTATGAACACAATTTTAATTTGATAGAAAACATTGTGGGTAATTACAAATCGTATACTGCCCGGTAATATATCGCCTACAGAGCCATCTATTGACAGCAAGTAGAGGAGGGTCAAAGCATTTACTATTCGGTTCTTTCTCAATTAGAACATTTGTTGTACTGCATAATGCGTGTCCTATATAATATATATTAATGATGTTAGGTTAATGTATTACAGTCACACAACTTTCTTATCCCAGTCTTCTACAAAGCCATGCTTTTGTACCTGTTACAGGTTTATGTAAACGTTTATACAAACAGTTTAATTACATATTTCGTTGTATATCAGTAGTGATAAAGGAGACTGAAGTGTTAGTTAACAAGCGACTCGCTTTCAAGTTTGTTGCTATTCCCATGAATTACGAGTAACAGGAGGACGAATCTTAGCTTTTAAATCATAAATAATTGAAAGAAAAAGAAACAAAATCTCGGAATCCCATTAAGAGATCAAATAATTGGCTTAAGTTAGAGTTTTAACATAATCTACATTTATTTAATACTAAGAGTTTGTATATATGTCATGAGTTAAGAGCTGACAAATATAATAGAGGTCATTCGGAAAAATTACGATTTCCTATTTCGTTACCAGAAAAGCCAAGAGATATATTTTAGAATCAAGCAGATATATCAGATATGGTATTTTGGTAATATCGTTAGAAACTATTTACAGAAAATAAAAAGGTACTCTCACTACTTTGTTAAAGTAGAGGATAGTTTCCGCAGGTTGGTATGATTGCATTCTTGGAAGATATTTGGTTATGTAACGACTGTTTTTTATTTATTCGAAAAATTAGTTGAGAGTCATGCAGTCACATACAATTTGTGTGTTTATAGTTCCAGTATAGTCCACTAGACAGCGTTGTAGATCACAGGAAAGTAAAATTTAGGTAAATAAATGTTATGTCCTTAGTGATTTAAGACACGGAATCTCTCTCTCTGTTCGATTGTAATTAAACCACCTCAGAAACAACAACTCGTATTCTCAAATTGGAGGATAGATAAAGAATTTCCAAATCAGTAGATATATTTTACCATGAATGCTTTACGGGAATATTGTGTTTCAATATTTTTAAATGTCCGTTATGTCACAATAACAATTGTCAGTGGTACTTTGGCCTTTTAGGATTTCAATTAATGACTTTTTATTCACATACATGTGAACTCATGACTTATGCCCAGCGTATTTGTACATTTGAATTAACAGTCGCTAATTTATGGTTAGTAAAAGTTTAGTATGTTATTCTGAGCATGTGTGATTCCGAACAACGTGATCAAATGACAAGTTACTTGAATATAAGGTTTAGTATTTAAGTACAGTACTACAAGAATGCGGCAGTGGGATTACAAGACAAAACACTCCACAACAATTACACAATACATGGTAAATGTTACTTAGTTTTGATGCTTACTTAGGCTGTCGTAACACTGTCATTTTACGAGTTCCAGGCCTCACATAGAAATGACACCACGTGGCCAGATTGACGGATAATATCATATAGATTAACTCTAGAGTAGCTTCTATCCATGGTTACAGGTAGGGCTACTTTCAGCCGGAAAACACCGGATCGAGTTCGGATAAACCATTATAAGCTCCAGTGAAATAACAGAGGAAACAATGTGACAGAGGATAGCAACACCGAGATTACACTTAGAACGCTATGAACGAGAAGGTGAAAGTTTTCTTTGACGTATCATAACATTAGATGAAACTTGGTTTCGATGCTACCAAACAAATGAAAGAGACCTTCAAGAGAGTGGCGGCACATTGATTCAGCACGGACAAAAGTTTCGACAAGAGCAGGATGATAGTTCTGTACTGGAAGAGCACAGATCAAGCTTGTTTGAGATAGCAGAGGCTATAAACAGATCAAAAGAACCTGTAGGTAATATTTTAAGTAATGTTTTTGGCTTTCACAGGGCCTGGGCAACAGTTGCATACAAACATTGTATCTGTTTCGAGCTCTACCATAAAAAATGCCTGGCAAACTTTGAGATGGCTTATTACCAAGATGAAATTTAGATACATCACTACCCTCCAAAAGGTAAACCACAGTCAAAAGAGTGGATCACACCAGATGAACCAACTCCAAAAAAGGTAAAGGCAATTTTGCCAAATAACAAGTTTATGGAGAGTGTTTTCTGGTTGCACAAGGAATTAATATTATTGCTTACTTGGAAAAGACTAAAAGTATGACTGGTGAATACACGTGAGCTTACTCCAAAGTTTGGGTAATGAGGTAAAAGGTAAAAGATCTCATTTGTCAAGTAAAAGTATCTTGTTTCTTCACAACAATGCTCCCGTCCATTGTTCAGTCATTATAATGTGAAAAATGAGCGAATTTAAGTTTTAATTGCTTGAAGATACATCCTATTCGCCAGATCTAGCATCAAGTGATTATCACCTGTTCCCAAACCTCAAAACACCTCTTGGAGGACAAAGATTTCTCATCAACGAGGAGGTCATTGATCCGTTAAACACTTATTTTGAGGATCATGATAAATCGCACTACAGAGATGGTTTAATTAAATTAGAACACAGATATGACAAATTTATTAGCCTTTCTGGATACTATGTTGAGGAATAAAGAAAAAAATTAAAAAGGAATTTTTTTATTATGAGGCCAGTGTGCTATGAGCCGGTCCCCGTAAATATCACTTTATTAGATATTTTACTTATTAATTAATAGTATACGAGGGGGACCCAAAAGAAACCGGATTGTTCTCATCACAACTTTATTGATGAACATTTTTACAAAATTACTTCAGTCACCTTCAAAATACTCTCCATTACATGCGATGCACTTGTCAAGTCTCTTTTTCCACTGTTGGAAGCATGTTTGGAACTCTTCAAGTTTGATATTGTCCAGTGCCCTTTACGAAGCTGTTTATACCGTCTCCACATCGTCATAACGCTCCCCGCGGGTTTTTCATTCGTGGAAATAGGAAAAAGTCGCGCGGGATTAGGTCCGGCGAATACGGAGCGTGTGGAATGACAGACCACCTCGGAGATGCCAAATAGTGGGTCACTCGTAAGACTCTGTGCTGGAGCGTTGTCGTCGTACAGAAACCAGTCACCTGATCGCCAAAGTTCCGGGCGTTTCCTCCTCACATCTTCTCGGAGACGCCTTAAAACATCCAAGTAAATGTACTGGTTAACATTATGGCCAGGGGTTACGAACTCTCGATGCACAATTCCACGAACTTCTAAAAAGACAATGATCATGGTCTTCACATTTGACCTCACTTGTATTGCCTTTTTGGTCTGGGATAGTTGAAAGTTCTCCACTGGCTTGGCGCTTGCTTGGTTTCTGGGTCATACCCATAACATCAACTCTCATCCCCTATAATGACTTTGTTCAAGAAGTTTGGATCACGTGCAATCTCTGTTTTCAAGTCCTGACACATATTCATGCGGATGGTTTTGTACTCCTGTGTGAGAAGGCGCGGAACAAATTTAGCAGCAACACGTCTCATGTGCAAATCCTCCCTCAAAATCCGCTGGCACGATCCAACTGATTCCTGTCGCTGCTGAAATTTGGTCGATAGTTTGGCGACGGTCCTGGTTAATATTTTGGAGGACCTTTTAAATGTTCTCCTCATTTCGCGATGTTGAAGGGCGTCCAAAACGAGCTTGTTTTTCAACACATATCTCACCAGTTTAAAGCGCCTAAACCACTCGAAAACCTGTGTGCGGCTCATAGCGTCCTCCAGGAAAGCTTACTGAAGCATTTGGTATGTCTCCGTTGCAGGTTATTTAAAGCAGGAAGCAATATTTCACACACTCTTTGTTCTTTTAAAGTTGGCGTAATGGCTTCCCAGAGGTAACCCGCTAACAGTTAGAGAAACACAATACCACACTTACACGTTCAGCTCTACACTGACGACGTCTGCACAGTTGTTTCATGAAGGTCTCTGTTATCACTATCTAGCGTGAAAACCCTGCACTTCGTCTACGAGTGGCAGCGCCCTCGGAATCCGGTTTCTTTATGGGCCCGCCTCCCATGTTCTCTGCGAATGTGTTTAGAAATCCTGTTCTATAACCGGTAAACTGTACGACAATCAGAGAGTCGTATCATATGAGAAATGTGTATTCGGTAAGCACATAATTGCTGTGGAATTAGCCCTATCTGAGATAATCGTTGGTATCTGAGCTATAAAAATGAAAAGTATTTCTTATTCTACTTTATTGTCCTTGGGCCATTCAATGAACGAAATCTTCAAGCAATTATATATCAAACAGCACTGAAACATTGATCTGTCACTGAAAGCTACTATTATATTTATCCACATCACAAACAAGAAAGCCATAATTATATGTTATCAAAAACTGATCGTCTCAATATAATGTAGACAGAAGAATACATCTTTGTATCAAAAGTTTGTACAAAATTGATTAGACGACATTCAGTTGCCTCACATGAGACTTTATTGTCACTATAGGTTAAATATAACCAAAATACAATACAGTACCCTCCTCGTAACAGTATATATCTCTGTAGGTCTTAATTATATTTTCCTTTTGTGACCTCATCTTTGGCAGTTCTCAAAAAGAAAAGACGATGAATTACCAAAACGAAGTATAGAACACATGTTTCCTCTGAAATTCAGGTATTGAATTTTTTGATGTAATGCAAGTAATGGAGTACGTAATATACTGTTGCGGCGCTGGGCATAAACGTTTCGGCACAAATAGCTAATAGACGGCGGATAATGTTCCACGTTTTTGCATGAGCTGTCAACGATAACGCGGCGAGTGATCACAAAGGCGGCAGTGTTATCTCAGATAAAGGTCTAGCCGCCACAGGTAGGACTTCATGTCTCGAACTTTCTAGAGATATCTCGATTGACGAGAATGGTTGTTTCTCTTGTTTGTTCGTGAATGTTCTCGAGCTATGAATGGACATATAAAAGGGATTGTGACACGCCAGCAGGGAGTTGCGAAACAGTTGTAAACCAGAGTGAGTAGGTAGCTGTTGTGTAACAAGGGTGTTGTTGCAACGAGAGCTAATGTAATCAGCTGCAAGTGTTTGCTATTGTCCTCAACTTTGGAAGATTGTGTGACTTAATGTTGTTACGTGAGAATAAGACAGTGTATTGCTACGGAAATAATGGAGATTTTTAATTTCTGCAACTCGGCCTTTTAATTCTACGCACCCACAAAGTCACAACTGATGTCAGGAGTGCAACATGGAGGCTATAATGGAAAAGATTTTGGAGAAGATAGCGGAAATGAAAGCAGCGAATGACAACCTCGCTGCAAAAATAGAAGAGGCAAATAACAACTTGGCCGTAGAGTTGAAACAAATGAAGACGGCTAACGAAAACATCACCGAGAAGATGGAAGAAATGAAGGCTGAATTAACAGCGAAGACGGAAGCGGCAAATAATAGCCTGACCGCGAAATGACCAAATTGACCACGGAGATGAAAGCGGCAAACGAGGCCCTCACCGTAAAGTTCGAAGAGCAGTTTACCGGCGTGAGAGATGACGTCACAGTGTTCGGCAAGCGGAGGAGTCAAGTGGACGAGCGCGTCGAAGATCTGGCGAGCCACGTTGACGAGCTGGAGGGAAAGGCTGACAGCAAAGCAAAGTCCCTAAACGCCATGGTGGAAGACGTCGTCAGCAAGAGGTTAAAGGATTTTAAGGTCCACGCGTCGGGACGCGACACATCTGTGCGCGTCAAACCTCCTAAATACGACGGGGCGACAACTTTCTAAGTCTTCCGCCGTCAATTCGACACGGTGGCCAAACTCAACAAGTGGTCACCAGTAGAAGAGACCGCACAGCTAATATCTAGTCTCCAGGGACGGGCCGCGGAAGTCCTGAACGCAGTACAGACAACGGCGTCGCCCAAGGACATCTGGGACGTCCTGGAGAAAAGTTTTGGAAACCACCACTTGGGTGCATCGTACCGCAGCCGGCTAAAGGCAAGGTCACAGCAGCCAGGGGAGAGGCTGCAGGAGTTCGCCTTGGCAGTTGAGCAACTGGTGAGCAAGGCCCCAGTTGACCACCCACCAGAGTTCGTATCCCTGGAATCTGGCTACAAATTCGGTGACAGGGTACGAGATACAGAGATTCGTCAGCGCCTAATCCTCGGCAATTATGAAAACATCCACAAGACGCTAGCGGCAGCATTAAGGATGGAGGCGGCCAAGGTAACAGCTATCCCGACTTCGAGAACGAGGAGTTTCCGCTACGCCGGAGACAGAAGACCAGCCGAAAGACGCCGACGAAGACCTAGGGACCTTTGTTTGGTGTGCGGACAGCCCGGCCACCTAGAGAGAGACTCTCCAAACAGGAAAGAGCAGCCCGGAAACGAGTAAGGGCCGTCGTGGAGAGGGGCACATCGACGCCATCACTACCATCACTTCGAGTGACACTGCGCAAGGTCAGCCCAGGTATGGATGACAGCCACATCGCGGACGTTTGTGTGTGAGGGAAGCCGTGCCGCGTGCTCGTAGGCACTGTGACGGCATCGGGTGAACCCTTGCCTGTGGAGGAGGCCCTGCTAAAGTTGAACTTGGGAAAGAGTGCCGTACGTCTGTGGGTGTTCGTCGCGAAGGTGTCTGATGAGGTGATACTGGGATTGGATGCCCTCAGGAGACAACAGGCGACGGTCGACGACGGCAGGAAGGTCCTGCGGCTCAATGGAAAAGAGGCCATACTCCGGCAACCCAGGTAGCGCCTTGGAAACTGAAGGGTCATCTTGAAGGAAGACGTGGGTACCCGCAAGAAAGGAGATGGTGGTGACGGCGCGACTGGAAGGACACCGAATGAAAAACGTTGTTGCCGTGCCGAGTGGTGCCAGTGAGGCTGCTTAACCTAGCGCACATCGATCACGACGTCCAGATCGGAACGGAGATGGGGACATGTGAACCCGTGGTCATCGTGACAGCTGTCGACAAGACACAGGAGACGGTGCCAACGGAACACCTGGGCCCCGGCTGGAAGGCTTTATGGAGAGTGTGGCCGATCACTTGACAGCAGAACAGCTCGAGAAGGTTCGACAACTGCACGTCCTTAGCCACGGCAGAGAAGAACATCTGCGTCACCCGGCGAGAGTTACTGACGGTGGAAAAGGCCTTGGAGCAGTTCCACAAGTACCTGTACGGTCAACTATTTCACCTGGGGACTGACCACTCCGGCCTATCCTGGCTACTGAGCTTTAGAATCCTGGAAGGCCAGAGAGCACTTTGGGTTCAACGACTTCGCCTCTGAACATCGTAGCTGGAAGAACCACGGCAACGCAGAGGCCATGCCCCGAAGACCCTGCCCAGAGGAGTGCGGCCAATGCACAAGAGTGCAAGAGAAGGAGCGTGCCGCAGCAGTCCGTTAGTCACAGCAATTCCTGCGGATGGCTGGGATAGCGCAGGCTTGAGGAGGGAGCAGCTGGAAGACGCAGACTTGGGGCCACTCTTGAGGAAAATGGAGGCAGGGACAAGGCCAAACTGGGAAGACATACCAGCGAGGAGCGCCACCTATAAGTCGTACTGGTCTAAATGGGACTCGTCGAAATTCAGAGAGAGCGTGCTGTTCCAGTAATGGGAATCGCCCGATGGGAAGATGCAGAGACAACAGTTGGTACTTCCCCGAAATAAGGTCCCGGAGGTCTTGGGGGAAGTGCACGCCGGTTCTTCAGGAGGACACCTGGGAGCAAACCGAACAATCGACAAACTTCAACAGCCATGGCAAGGACCGTACCGGGTGGTGGACTAACGACGTGGGTTAGCGCATCCAGAAGGTGCCCCGAGGGGAGATGCTGGTGGTATATTTGGAAGGTCTGGCCCACTACGGTGGAGCAGTTCGGGACGACCAGTCTTGAGGAGAGAGCAGTGTCACGGCAACAGGCATAACAGTTTCGGCACAAATAAGAAAACAGTCGGCGGATAAAGTTTCATGGTAACAATGAGCCTTGCTAAGCAGTTAACGATAGCGCGTTTATTGTAAGCAGATAACACTGGCAACGCAGATAGGTGAGATAAAAGATTTGCCGGCCCAGACGTTTCCGGAAGGTGATGTAATATTCGGATTACGTCTTTAGATGCCTTATTAATTCCTGAAAATTCTAGTGAATGTACAGAACAGTCTGGAATACATAAATAGGTGTATGAGAAGAAGCCATGGCTAGTGATGAGTCAGTTGTTTAACAACAGTGTTGTTGTAACGAGAGCTAATATAATCAGCTGTCACAGTTTGTTATTGTCGTCGATCTTGGAAGATTGTGTTATTCTGTGGTGTAATGTTGTTACGTGAGAATTAAACAGAGTATCTCTACGGAAATAAAGGAGATTTTTAGTTTCTGCAACTTGACCTTTAAATTCTACGAACCCACGGTATTCTTCCGAAATTTTCATGAATGTAATGCCACAGTAATCAAATTTAAGCTATATGTAAGCAGCATAATTACATTTTGTAAGAATACTAGGTAAATGTCTGTGCTTCCCGAGGATAACTTAAATAGATAGAAAGCCATCTATGGGCAGCAAAGTACGGAAAGAGTTACATTTTTTGTGGACCAAAACAGATCCATTGTATGAGTAATTAAGGCAGTTAATAGATGTCGCATATAGTATATGGTCACTGATGTAGGTTAGATTATTGAATCTTGCTGACTTCTCAGTCTATTGTTTCACAAAGCCATATTCTCTATTTACTTCAACTTTAAGTTAAATGCTTTTAAAGTACATGTACAAGAGGGACATATACAGGAGACTCAAGTGGTAGTTAAATGTTTAATAAGCGGGTAATGAGTCATGTTCCATGTTATTCCCACGTGATTACAAGTAATACAACAGTGGACGTTGGGACTGTAAGTATTATTAAGGGACTATTAAGTAGAAATCAAAGCTAAAGAGTGTCTCGTAAATCTTTATTATAATTGTCATAAATTGTTGATGTATATATCTGCATTCCTTGTGCTGTAAGACTTTGCTTATATCTTAGATCTACTAGTTATGTTAAACCATTCAGAAGTGAAGCAGAATGAAGGGAACTTGACAGGCAGTTGTCAGAGAAATTCTAGAATATGTTTCTCTACTCATGAAAATATATTTTACCTATGACGTTTTTGTCAAATTCTTGGATATATTGTAAACAAAATGGTCAACTTTGTTGAGTAAAAATAATTTCTGTAGATGGGATAACTATATCCTTGTAAAGTACCGGTCGTACCTAAACTGCTATCTTTTATATATTCAGGGTGTCGTTTGCGGCCTCACGCAGAACACCCGCTTCTTCATAATTTTGCTATCGATAAAACAGAACATTTACTATAGGACGTTGTAGGTCTTGTACAAATAACTGTAAATGTTTTCATGATTGCTACAAGTAAGCTATTTGTTGGTTTATATATATACAATACTTAAAAAAATTGAAACAAATACTCAAGTCGGTCATCTAAGAGAAAATGCTCTCCTAGGTAAGGAGTATTTAGTTTCAAAGGCTTTGTTGACGTTGTTATTATAATTCTTGTAACAATTTTTATTAATATAATGTCAAAGTGGGGTAAAGTCATATTTAAAGTCATATTTAAATCCATAATTATTCCATAACCGAGTATTTCTTAAGGTAAACAGTTGAATGCTTCCGAAGCGTTTGGAACATTTGTGAAATGAAGGCAAACAGTACATTTAAATATATAAGTAATGGAATGTAATCTAATCAGAGGAATATATCAGCTGTTTTAACTAACCTTTGCTTTATGTTACATACTTACAGCAAATGAAGGAGTTCAGCGTAAATACACGCCTTGAGGGGCCTAGAAAGGTCTGTTTTTGTCAAAAGAGTAATTCCAAAACAAAGTTGCTAAATTTTATATTTCAGTTTAGCATCTTATAAGTATATGACACACAATAATTTGTACACAATCACCCCAAACTAACGTAATCATGATAAAGCTTCATATAAATTTAATTGTTTATAAATGGTTAAAATAGTTGTACTAAAATGGTATATATTTTATATAATTTAATGACAGATGGGTATATCCGAGAATGTTGCTAGATGTTCTCTTTGCAGTGAACATGTTTTCTATTACTGGTAAACCGTAAGAGATATAAATATAGAATAATTAAACCTCACAGTTGAATAAGGACTTTGTAGAATAGTAAATTCCATTGTAAATGTGTAGGACAACACTTTCTACAAATATCGTCAACTCTCCATTGTTAAGGACAATACTCCTGTTCGACCTCGTCTTCCTATAGTTCTATAAACAGATGTTTATAATGGAATACGGCAGTTACCAGTTGTTTACAAATGACTTTTCTAGTTTTGCTCAATTTATTAGTATCTTCTCTTTCAACGAAAATCTTTACTTCCTTCCTGATTTCTTCATTTCTAATACGATCTTGTCTTTAAATCATTTTACTGCTCGGAGATATTTCATTTCTGTCGCTTTTATTTGGCTCCAGTCTTTTGTCTCCTGGTCTTACAGTAGAACTTCAACATTTGTAACGTTTCCGGGTTTTTCCTTGCGAGGTTGGAGCTATTATTGAAAGCCTAAGTTCAAATTTATTCATTTTAATACTTACCTCTTCGTTATTTGATTTAAAGGTTACATTTAAAATCAAGTAATTAAATTTTCTCACCTATTCCGAGACATTATTGTTTAAGACTGTCTTCCATGTCTTACTTCTGTTTCCAATAAATGCCACGATCTTCGACCTTTTTTCTGCTATATTTAAACCATAATTCCGGATCAGTTTCCCTAACCTGTGCACACTTCTTTGTTGATTATCCTCTCTGCCTTTTATTATTAAGTAATATGCATAGATCGGCATATTTAATGCATTATTATATTTATATTTAGTCTTGCTGGTATTTGTATTTTAATTTTCTAACAGTATGGTCCATATAACTGGTAATCACTGAAGATAAACTAGATTCTTGTTTTAAGCCATCGTTAATTACATTTTGTGATAAACGTCCATTTCTAAAACTGCTTTTGTTTCCTGAACTATTTTTGACACACACTTGTGTCCAAAAGTTACGTGTAATTCAATGTTTTATTCCCAAACTGTCAGAATTGTATAAAAGTTAAAGACAATGAAGTATATTGTTACCAATGCGGCACAGATGATCGGGATTGCAATAAGAGTGAGAAATAGCTGACAGTGTTGGCCTCAGGACACAGCTTTGCAGAAGTACAAAATCTGACGATAACTTCCACTATGTCAATGGTGGTTCTCAGTGGCTAAAATAGGGTGTGGTGACCCGTCATAGCTAACCAGACCTCACAGCACCATGACATGATCGCTATAGCGTGGTTTAAGGCCTCTGAAGGCATCAGTGACCTGATAACCATAGACAAAGTCAAAGCTCGTTACCTAAACATGATTCTAGGTATCGCTAGGACAGCACACTCAAGACTAAGATATGTATTGTGACTTTGTGGGTTCGTGAAATTAAAGGTCCAGTTACACAAACTCAACAATGTTCTTTATTTCCACCGACTTACAGTTTAACACTTGCCAATTACACAGAATTACGTAATGCACACAATTACAGTACACCAGTTCGTTCGTTAAAGTTCCACTTGCACTCGCGATTACGTAAACTCCTCCGACGCACGCACGCAGTCTCTTGTCCGTTCACAAGCTCGTCAAGCATTGGTTACTTTCCTGCAGCCCGATGTGTGGCTTATATAGGGTCAGCTGGCCATCTAGAAGTTTCCAGATTAGACAAAACAACCCGCACGTTCGAGAACCTAGGGGGAGGGTAAAGAGACGGCTGAGAGCCCCGCAATCCCTCTCCTATTCATTCCTTCAGTTAGTGACAGGAGACAAATGAGTGGGTGTGGCGTGGCCTCTGGTCCCTTCTCAGCTGTCGTTTGTTGTGCTTCCCGATAATTGGGTGACAGTAATAACCATTGACGACAATTTTTTTTTTAATTTACGTCCGCCCAAACGTTATGTTATATAGGACAGTGAGTGAATTGGGTGAAATGATGCTCAAATGAGTCCAGGGTCCATGGAGCTTAGAGTTACCCGCATTCGTCTTGAAGGATAAAAGAAAACCCCGGATAAAAAACGTATCTATGTAACTCACATCAAAATGCAGTTTTGACTACCAAATACCAAGCCGTTCGAGATGTACTTCAAACTCTCATCGAGAACCACAGAGCCATCTGGCCCGAAACTGCTCCACAGACGAGTGGGAAGAAGCAAACTCCGTAAATATTAAAAGCAGAAGCATTATTAACAGTAAAGTATTCTTCATATTTAAGTTTGATTTATGAGTCACTATGTTTACACTTAACCTTCACTTACTTGTTGTTGTATAATTGAAACGTTTTCAAGATCATTCGATCTCATCCTCATCTATTTGGTGATTAAATGAACCTTCCTCTTCTTCCACTACTACGGAGCTCCGATCACCCTGCCATCTGGTGTTAGGGGCACTAAGTTTTAATACTTCATTTAATGCCGGGATTTCAAAATTTATAACTTTATCACGGTTTTTGTTTATGAATATGTTTTCCCAAATATCCAATTCTATGGGTGTACTTAAAGATTTTAACAGTTAAATGTTGTGGCCAATGTTGTGGTTTTCTGTCCAAAAATGGTGTGAAACTGCACATTTTTCTGTTTGTTTCAACTTAATGTTCCTTTGGTGTTATTTTTGCCTGGTTAACAAGTTTCTCTTAGTTTTTCCTATGTAGCTTTTTTCGCAGCATTCACAATTAATCTGATAAATTCCTGATTTCAAATTGTTGGGGATTGTAATTTTCAGTGGTTATTTAGCAGGTTCCTCAGACTGAATTTGTTTTGGTGTGCTAGTTTTAAGTTTAGTCTTTTGAAGATTCCTTCAAATTTTCTAAAAGCCCATGGATGGTAGGTGAATTTTCTATATTGCCAATTTGTGTTTTTAAGTGGTGTGAGACTACGACATACGTCACACCGTATTTCGTTACGCCACGTATGGGTTTTACCATAGACTACCAAAACAAGGTTTTTCAGAAGCGAAAAGCAGATTTTGTTTGTAACATTGTAACGGATATCAAGCAAGAAAAATGCTGAATAAGGAAAACCTCGATTATAAATCTGGTTTTGGAGTAGTTACTCACTTATTATTTCTCTGTGCACATGGTGCGTTTTTCAAAATGATACTTGAATTGTTTTGGGAAATTGCATGAAAATATAGAAACCGTGCATATTTCAGATTTACCTATGAAAAACGAAGTTGAAAGGCTCAAAGTTATACTAAGCTTAGGCTACTTCCCCTCCCAAAAACAAATATGTGCTAGGTTGCTGTTAAATAAATATATGCACCAGACACTTTTCCCACCTAATCACGAAGAACCAACTAATTATAAGCAATAGCCCACCAAAACAATTATAATTTGGTATAAAACGTTGTGGTTAATTAGAAATGTCATACTGCAAGAAAATCTATAGCTTACAGAGCCATCTATGGACAGCAAGGAGAGGCCCGTCAGAGCATTGTTTATTCCATTCCTTGTGAACCAAAACATTTGTTGCAATATACAACCCAGATAACTAAAATGACGTGGTGTAATATATCTTATATATTTACGGGTTAGATTAATGTATTACTCACACAGCTTTCTTAACCCAGTCCTCTGCAAAGCCTTACTTTTTTATTTGTTGCAAGTTTATGTAAACGTTTATACAAACAGTTTAATTACATATTTCGTTGTATATACAAGAGTGATATAGGAGACTCAAGTGTTAGTTAACATGTGGCTCGCTAAATCCCGTGTCTCAAGTTTGTTGCTATTCCCATGAATTACGAGTAAAAGGAGAACCAGGCTTAGGTTCCAAAATAGAAAACAATATCTCGGATTTCGATAATGAAATCAAATAATTGACATACGTTAATGTTTTTACATCATCTTCAGTTATGCAATACTAATATTTTCTTTATAAATAATGACTTAACAGGTAACAAATATTATACAAAATTAATTCAGAATAATTAGGACCACCCAGTTCGTTAAAAAGATCCAAGAAATATATTTTTGAATCAAGGAATTATATCAGACATATGGCATTTAGATGATTACGTTAGAAACTCCTTACAGAAAACAAGAAGGTATTCTCACTACTTTGTTAATGTAGAGGATAGTTTCCGCAGATTGGTATAATTGCATTCTTGGAAGATTGGTTATGTAGCGACTGTCTTTTATTTATTCGAAATATTGGTTGTGAGTCATGCAGTCACATACAATTTGTGTGTTTATAGTTCCGGTATAGTCCACTAGACAGCGTTGTAGATCACAGGAAAATAAAACTTAGGTAAATAAATGTTATGTCCTCAGCGGTTTAAGACACGCAGTCTGTCTCTCTATCAGAATGTAATTAACTCGACTCAAAAACAGAAACTTATATCCTCAATAATATCCTGTATTAACTCTTATTAATATATCACTGTAACGTAATTATTAATATTGAAGATTGTAGGAAAGACCCTTGGTGGGAACTCGTAGTACGTATTGACACCACTACAAAGTGTAGGCAGCACTGCAGCAACTAATATAGACGTTCACTGCCATAACATACATCACCTTCATCCTACAAAATTCAATTCAAATCCTACCTGCGGTAAAACCCTTAACGGGTTGGCACGCAGCAAAAACCTTCTGGCTGTATACAGCCAGGCAGCACGAGCGAGCATCACATACAGAGCTACAAAACAGCAAACTTATGTAATATGTATAACTTAACTGACGGTTTCAATAAATAATTATTGTTTGAACCAGTTATGTAATTTGGATTATGCTTCTAAGAGAACCCTAGCAACAAAATCCACGATTTCAGCAGCAATTAACACAGCAGCGCTCGCCTCATCAGAACCATTACAATCATAGGTCAGTGTAACGGTGAACCGCTCTGTTTCGTCCTAGCTGAAGCCGGCGTAACACAAGATGACACAAAATATGTATTTATAGCTTCGACGTTGGACAGCCGATTTGCCGCAGAGGTCCTCCAGTTCAAGATGCGTACTTACAGTTAAAAGCTGAACTCGTCCGAGACACAGCGAGTGCGTCAACTCCTCATGGAAAAAGAACTTCCGGACAGAAAACCTTCCAAGATTTTTCGCCAACTCCGCATATTAGTCGGAGCTGTTCAGATCCAGGATATGGATGCAGCATCTTCGTTCGCAAGTACAGGCTATTCTACAAACACAAAGGTAAATCCCGTTGGACAAAGTCGTCGCCTTGGCAGACAAAACACTGGAAGTGGCATCACCAACCAATGCTATTAATTTG
This sequence comes from Mantis religiosa, assembly GCA_030765055.1. Lineage (NCBI taxonomy): Eukaryota > Metazoa > Arthropoda > Insecta > Mantodea > Mantidae > Mantis > Mantis religiosa. The sequence continues at coordinate 919,117 of JAUKNK010000326.1, read as the reverse complement.
GGTAATCAAGACACTCAAATAAGCGAGCTCTCCAAATCTTTGGAACACCTAACTAAACAGATGGCCGCTTTACAATCATCGGTTCGGTCTTGATCACGTTAACGAGGTCATCAACATCACTCACAAATATGTCGGACACCAACTACAACTAACGACAACGCTTTAGGTTTTTAAATTGTCACTCTTTGAATCTTATACATATATGAAATACTTGTGATAACGAAATTATGGTTTGACAGAAGCAGTCATGATAGATGTCGAAGGAATGTTGGTTCTTTGTGATGACCAAGGCCAAGGTCAGTTCGGTTGGGGAAAGTCTGTAACAATGCCATGAATGAAAGGAGCAGTGTCCTTAGAAGCTTTCTAATGGAATTGTCACTTGACGTATATGAATAGGGAATTCTTTGGATCATTTACAATGGCGACCAAAACAGCCACAAAGGGACTTTGGTTTTAAAAAGGAATTTGGAGAGTGAAAGTTATATAAATACACAGGCGCAGTTGTGGTCAGCAGGCAGTCGTCGGTATGTAGCCGATATGGCTATATCGCGGCTAGGAAACCATTATAAACATTTATCGGCGTGTAGCCTATATAAGGAGAGGAGTCTGAGACGTCAAGCCTATTAGAGCGGTTAACTTATTCTGTATTGAATATTTGTCGGGTCATCAAAATTTATCGAGTAATATAATTAGCATTCAGTCACGATAAACCGAGATTGGTAACCCTCGGTCGGCAGCTTCCATTTCGGGGTTTGAAAAGAAGCAGGGAATAAATAATTTGGAGACGGGCATTCCAGTGTTGTACAATTTCCTTCTCACACACATCCACGCATACCCTGAGAGAAACCTCATTGATCACTATAATATTTGCTTCAAACTGGCGCACAACGTGGAGCTGTGGTAACCTGTGACCACCATCTTTATACAGCTTCAAACTGGTGCACAACGTGGAGCTGTGGTAACACTTGATCGCCACCATCATTAAATTTGCTTCACTTGTTAATACACAGTGTATCTATAAGTTGGAATTCACTATTCGTACTACACTTTCGTACTAAACTTTACTTATCTTTAAAATCATTGTTGTAAATAACAATAAGATCGTGATTTCGTAAAGTTTTGTGTACATCGCCAGTTACACAATCTCGTTGTCAACGTTAAGGTTACCAGAGGTCACTACATTACAGCCAGTATTACCAAACTCTGAAAATGAAATAAAGTTAAAGATAGAATTGACTGTCGGTGTTACAATTAGGTGTTTCTCTATAGGAAGTTCTAATTGTGTCTGATGTTTTGATCCTGTGACTTGGTGGATTAGTAGAATTAAAAGACCAAGTTGCAGAAATTTACAATGTTATTTCCGTAGAAACACAACTTTGGTCTACCCTTACAGTGGCATAAGTATGTAGCATACACAAATACAATGCTCAAGGTCGTTGCCCACAAACAAAATAGTTCACTTTAAAACATTACTACAGGCACAAGGTCCAATTCCGATTGCACTCTGACTCTCACTCACGATCGCGGCTCCTTCGTGATTACATACGTCTGTGGAATGTTCTCTATCAATGAAGATGTCGCTAGAATTTTCCGGTTATCTCATTTTATTTGTTCCGACGAGCCTTTATTTCTCTGCACTATCTTTATTCAGTTTCGGCAAGCTCTTCACCTTCGTGCTACACTATCTGTTCCTTATGTATCCGTACCGCACACTTTGTGCGCCTGGCCCGAACAATGCTCGCGACAATACACTGGCACATAGTTGCCACGTCTTAAAATATTTGATAATCGGTTAAGTCTGATATATTTTAGTTCCACGTACTAGTAAATATACATCTGATTGTTTAGGAATGCATTTGTCAGTCAGTAGACCTGGCTGTAAGGAATACAAATAATAACGGAGATTTGACAACATGGAAGTTAAGCTAATTCCTGTATACTGATATACAGGAAGTAGATGAATTAATAAGACACTGCAACAGTAATATGTTGAAGAATGAGTTGAGCAGATCGTGTGAGAGGAATTCGTATACATTTTGAAAGTCTTGGTCTGTTGTGTAAGACTGAGTTTGTCTCCTGTAAACTTACAATTGTCTATTGCTCTGTCTGTCTCATGTAAACGTTAACCTACTGGTATTTTGTTAGGTACAAGGAGATTATGAGTATAAAGTGTTAGATTTGGAGTGATTGTCGAATGTTTTAATATATATAATATTCCATACACCTGCACAGGTAACAGATGTAAAACTAAATAACCATTTCATAAATGAAAAATATTAGTTTTTGATAATTTATGGCGAATAATTTGAATATATATTTCTAATATGTAGGAAATTTAGTGTTTTGGTAGTTTTAATTTTTGTGCAGTATAAGTTTATCTCCTGCGGCTAACCATTGGTGACCACGTAATCCAAATGTACAGCAGTCCTGAGGACATTGCCAGAAAACTTAAATTCGAATACGTTTCATACGATTTCAAAGATTACAGTGTAACCAATAAGGTCATTTTTATATAAAACTAGGATTTACCAAATTTGAACAGTAGCTTAACTGGAAAATCTGTCTTTAATATCTTTCTCAAAGCTGGAAGGCTGAACGTAATTTTGCCTTTAATCAATGCTGTTGTCAGTCTTAAAAAAGTGTTTCTACATTTTTTAATCTATTGTGTCCACAACATAATTCCAGTCAATTATCGATATCGAGTTTAAGGGTGGACTGTAATACTGCTTTTGCTTAATGTATGTACCAGGGAGAGTTAAAGAATGGAATGAAATTTAAAACATTATCAGTTAAAAACTTATAGTGCGTCATATTTGACAACTGCGCTCTTCACAAATATGAGACATAGCGGTACTGCTGGAATTCCTCACCTGACTTCCCTCCGGTGGAGGTTTTTTAGTGGGTAGTACATTCGGGTGAAGCTCACACTCCCGGCTGCACCATCCTAGTACAGTCGGGGTTAGTCCATGAATGGATTTTTCCTCAACTTGAAAAAAAATTGGTGTTGTGCGTTTTAATGACAAATTAGAAGTTCTTTTACCAGAATTTTGTTGGAACTTGTATCCGCTTTAATTCAACAAATCTTTTGATAGTACTTTGGAAGTTTGGTGAGGAGACTTCATAACCATTTCCAAAAGTCTGAGAGAAGCACGTCACGTTTATAAAAGTCAGTTGCTAATCATACGGCTTGAGATTTTTTCTGGAATAACACAAGTTTCACTGCTCCCAGATGTTGTCATCATGAATTTAGTTTCTATGACTTTCTACTCATAATCTCCGACAAAGTGTTTGGAGAAAGTAATTAAACCCTAAGTTGTTTTACTGATTCTGCGTTTATTCTTTTTGTATATTGTGATTTTTTAAAGTCGCTTCTCTTGTCACTGCAGATAGATCAATATAGGACGTCTAACGTTTGCGGCAGTACTTTATCACCGCCTCACGCAGTACGTTTCTGGACTGGACGTCGGGATTGCCTCTGTCTCCGCCGTCTGCTTTGCCCTTACCTCCGACTGACGCAAACTTCCACTCCTGCATGGATTCCTTGATTTCTCCGGATGTAGGATCGAGACAACAAACATCCGATACTTTTTTAACTTTTATTTAATCTTCTAATCCTTAACATTTTATTTATTTATTAACATTTGTGTGGAACCCGGTCACTTACAGATATTTGAACTTTCACTGGCGGTGACAACCAACAATAATACTGCTATAGTTGAACTTAAATCTATGTGGCGGTTGGTGAAATAGGCCCGTGGATGCACTAGACGAAATTAACAGACTGCAATGGAATAGACCATCTACCCCCTTAATTACTAAAACCCGGATTCACAAGGAAAAACTAGCATTGTATGCACCTGTGTTAACGGTACATCTCAATAACTGACATGCCATGTATGGTCTTACATCCAGGCTTTATGTGCTGTTAAACTAAATTTCAAGGTTTTTCACATATATCTGCGCAGCATTACCCTTTAATATTCTACATAGGAACATACCGTTTAGAGTTCTGAAACATATATGCAATTTTTAAACCTACTTACTTGAAGAATTAACCTATAGGACCAAATGTTCCTGTTTAAAACTGCGACAAACAATGAAGTTAGAACTTTTCCTTTACGGTTGGCATAGTGAAAATTTCACTTCATTGTATTAGTTCCTCCAAAGTCAGGCTCATTTTATGCCTGTTAATGTCACTCACTTTGAACTTTCACCTTCACATAATCATTTAACTATTTGTTCATCCCTTGTCCAGGTAGCTGAAAATCAATACCGGTTTCGCAATTTACCGTCTACAGTACCAGGCAGATGTCTTTCTTAGGCTGCTTGCCTTATTGTAATTACACAGTTCACTATCCTTTCTTGGGTATTCAATTCATTTTCTCACTCATTAACGAATAAGATGTGATTTTTGTTATGCCTAATTACTTTTTCATTTATTTTACAGAAATCTCTATCTTATCCTTAATAATAACCAAGCTTACAACATTACTAATTATATTTTCATTAAGTTATTCATTGCACACAATCACATACGTATTAGTTCTTTACTTACAGTTAAGCTTTGATCTGGCTTCTAAACACCTCATCTAGACTTTACCCTTCACCAAGCCTTTTTAATTTATTCTAAATTATCTTCTCAAGTAGATAAATGGAAATATCCATCACTTTCTCTCGTTACTCTAGAATACCTAATAATTCTAATACTTTTATTTATATGTTTATCTATTCATTTTATTTTCATGCTCATTGCACGCCCGCTATTGATTCTTACTTATTCACACAAATACAGAACTTCCGCACCATCTTACTGTACTTGACATCTGAAAGCAAAGATGTGTCCGTCCCGCAACTGTCTATGCCCTTGTACGGTCCTTTCAATAACATAGTCACAAGTTGATTAAATTTATTTATGGCGCTAGGTAACTGTTTATTCTCTACCAAAACCAGATAATTTATTTGCATATTCCACTTCTTCCTCTTTTTCGCCTGATGCTTAGCTTTCCTTAATTGAGCCTTTTTGCCCTGATTCAAACGGCGGCTATCTTAATATTTTGGCTTCAGACAAATATTTAGCGCCTTCTACTTGTACTGTCTCTTGAATATTACGGTCCATAGTGTTGATGCCTTGTCCCTCCATAACCTCTATAGGTTTAAACATAGTAACCTGATACACCGAATGATTTAAAATGTTCAATATTTTCGGGCGGATCTCTAACCAGCCCGTATAAAAGTTGCCCGATAGAATTCTAGGAAACAATGCGACATCGCTGGTGGTCCTTTCTGTTGGATTACTATTAGGTCAATATCGAGAATAGTGCTTAATTTTATGCCCTTTTCTTTCGTTGCATTGGTGAATTCCTTTTGTAATGAATATTGCTGCTTTATGTGACACTAGTGCGTTCAATTTTACCAATTGCGGTATGCAGTATTTGAATATTTTCTTTCGGTTTATGGCACTGTTGATTTTCTTAACGGAAAACATTTTCACATACTTAGAAAATACATCTGTAAAAACAATTATGTATCAGTTCTCGAATGTGCGCTGAGAGAGCTCTCCATGAGAATCTACTGTCACTAATGACCGGGGCCTGTCCCTCAAAATTTCATTGGATTCAAAATCATAGCTAACGTGCAGCGGCTTTCCTCTCTGACAGGAATCCCAGGCGTCGACTAGTCTCAGGAATTTTTTGTTTCAGCTTAGGGGCGTAAAGATTATCCAGAATGTTGGAAGTGGTCCGGTCTGTTCCGTAATGACACAAAGCTCTGTGGAAGGTTAGGATAATCTCCTTTTCCATACTTTGGGTTACCAACGTTTTCCACACTTGCGTTATGGCCCCATGCGTCTTATATAATTTGCCGTCCTTCTTTCCTAGGTCGCTTCCTACCTGATCATCTACTTCCGGCGAGTTTTTAAATAATTTCTCTAACTTTCCTTCTGGTCCTGTCACCTATCTTCTTTAGCTTTTTCTTCAACTCCCTATCCATGGGTATCTCAATTTTCAAGAACGTCACCTTCCTCTGCGGCCCACACGTACAATCAGGTATGTCAGTATTGTATGTTAACCGGGACAACAAGTCGCTAAACGTGTTTAATTTGCAAGGAATATGAATGATTTCTACATCATAGTTCATTATCTCATGCGCGTATCTGCACATATTGGAACTTGTATTATTGCCGTTTGGAAGGAAAGATAAACTAAAGTGGTCTGAAGATAGTTTCAGTTTTTTTCTGATATAAGTAAGTTCTGAACTTTTGGATTGCGGAAATGCATTGCAAAGCTTTCAATCTCTTTTAGAGAAGAATTTTTTCTACATTATTTAATCCTTCCGGGGCAGTTCTAATTAATTGAAATTTTTCTGGGGATGACCTATGAACCGACATAGCCCTAAAAGTTTGGCATGCACCATCCACTTAAATTTCGAAAGTAAATCCCACCCTTGGTCTGTCGAGGAAAACAATTTTTCTTTTTTTAATTTCTTTTCTGCCCAGAAAAGAAACTGTTCCTAAGTTCCTTACACATTATAAGCATTTTCAATTGTTCTGGTATAGGCCTTATCGTCAAATAGTGATCCAAATCATAAAAACCATGGTCCCGGACTTACGTCATCTGTATCATCAAACACCAGGACATAAAAATAATTGATTAACTGACCATATTTACTTTAATTATCAGTACAAGACGCGGCTAGATGCGAACAATTAGATGAATGACGAGCTTCAGTGTTCAGAATTGCAGTTCCGGATACGTCACTAATTTGATTGCTTACACTAATTACAATTGAACTGTTTTTCTACTGCCTTCAACTGCGCTAGTAGAACTATCATAAACATAAAAGGTCTATCATACAATTAAAAACCAAAGTGTGGTGTATGTCATCATTATTATATATTTTCAGGTACCCATCATAATGACTAGCACATGAAGTAAGCAGTCAAAATAATAGTTTGATTGTTTATAGCATCCCTACAAGATATTTCTGTCCTAAATTTAAGTTGTACTGAATAGTAATGCTGGATCTAGGCTTACATTACAAAGATAAAATAACGGCGAAAACTTCAATGTCACAAACGGCATTTAAACTACGTATTCATACAATTGCTGTAGCTAGCTGATCTCCATGGCATCATGCTGATTCAACAGTAAACTCTCAAACAGACATACATTTGTTCCAGCAAAATCATTCCTAAATTTATCTTAAGATACTGTTCCTAGGTGGAAATTTACACTTTTTTGCGCTTCATAGTTACCCGGAGTAAGATAATTCAAAGTTAGTCAATTGTTCAAATTGCGTATATTACTGGACAACAGCCAAACATTTATGGAAAAAAATAAGCAAATGCTGACTAATTTTGTACTTCTAATGACGAATATAACAGTAAAAATGGTCGCAATGATCTGCTTTCACTGTATAGCATGTATCTTGGATTACTCTTCTCAGAGGAAACCGCCAGCAGTTTCTCTGTCATGGTTACGGCAAACTTCTTACCAGGGTGTTAGGAATAGATTTATGGCTCTGAAGGTAAATTCATAAAATTTTTGTAGAGCTGTGCATAACCTTATATGCGTCTGTCAAAAGGCTCAGTTTTATTTCTGCATAGTGCTAAATCTGTTACAGCAATTAATATGCTAAGTAAGTGTATAAGTAGTGGTGATGTTTTTTTTTTTTTTTTGTTATATTTGTGGTAAACAGACTTTTGCACTCAAAAAGCGAAATATAACTTCATTAATAAAGAAAGTATACCATCTGTATTTTGGATGCAAAATAGGGGACCAAAATACAAGCTGGACCACCCATATTTGTTTCACTGCCTGTTGTGCAAATCTTGGTGAATGGCTAAATGAAAACTAAGACACCAACGACATTTGCTGTGCCCATGATTTGGAGGAAACAAATCGATCATGTAAATTATTGTTATTTCTGCATGGTACCACATGTGAAGTTCCTTTCTAAAAAGAAAAGATCGAGTGTGAATTACCCAAATATACCTTCAGCTATTCGTCCAGTGCTCCACTCCAATGAACTCCCTATTCCACTTCCACCTGAGTCTTATATCACTGATTCTGACGAACATAAATCTGGCACTTCAGAAGACATTCCCTGAGCTTCAGCATCATATGGTCCTAATTTCGACATTCAATCTCCACCCCTTTTTCACAGAATGATTCAAAATGAGTTAAATGATCTTGTCCGAGACCTGGAGCTTTCAAATACTAAAGCGGAGCAGCTAGCATCTCGACTCAGGTAGTTTAATTATCTAGCAGAAAATATGAAAGTGTCTGCTTTTAGAACACGAGAGAAACCGTTGGAACAATTTTTGAAAATGAATAATAACATTATATTTTCTAATGATGTGTAAGCCTTGATGGAAACCATAAATATGCAACACACGCCAGAACATTGGAGGCTAGTTTTAGAAGCTTCTACACTGAGCCTTAAAGCTGTGTTACTGCACAAAGGAAACACTTTGCTTTCAGTAGCAAAAAGTTACGCAGTCTAAATGAAAGAGACATATGAAAATATGAGAGGTATTTTAAATAACATTAATTATATATAACTGGAAAATATGTTGTGATTTAAAGATAGTTGGGATCTTTCTTGGCTTACAACAAGGATTTACAGAATATTATTGTTTCCTATGCTGAAGTCAAGCCGCTTAGCTGTCAGCGGGCATTTGCAGATCTCATCGTAGCATCTGTGGAACTTCGTCACCCGGAAGTATCAAATCAACATAACCTTACATTAGCACTTGTTTATATAACACTGTATTACATTTATTTAAACACGTATCTATGAGAGGACTAATTGCTTCGTAGGTAGCTCCAATCTAAGCAAGTAGCAGCGATATATCAAATATTTTAAGTAACCAGAATTGATAAATTTTCAATTTCATCTCCACTTTTTGGCTCGTACTTTTGGAAAGAGCTTGCTTGGCTTTAAATCTTGAGTAACAGCGTAGCAGGGTTTAAGGGTCTGCAGTTTTCGCATAAACATCTATTACTCTCCGTACAAGTGATAGACACTTCTGGTTTTTCCTCTGTGGTAGGCTACATGTTTATGCTCCAGGATGACAAAATAACGTTTACGTACTCCATCGTTTAATAGGTAAGAATTAACTATAACGAAATTGCATTACATTCGGAGATTTTCCCTTAGCTTGGAGTAAAAGTCCTGTTCATGTGGGGCAAATGTCTCATTATATTAGACAGCGTCCAATTACAACATAATAAAACGGTGATTAAAAATATTTTAACACATTTAGAAATGATAATCTGATTAAAAATTTAATCTCTTTGTGAGATACTAAAATTAACAAAAATAATGGTCAGTCTTAGAACAAAAATACTGTCACCCGAGCGTTGGAACACCCTATAGAAGCAGCTGAGAGCGGGAAGCAGGAGAAGTCCGTGTCAGCCACGCCCCCCCCTCGTTTGTCTTATAGTGGTGACAGGAGGTGACTGGGAGAAAAAAACATCACTGTGCCGTCTCTTTCTGCTCCACCTGTGTTCTAGAACCTACGGGATATTTCATCTAATGGAGAACCTTCCAGATCGGCAAGCGGACCCTATATAAGCAACACGTCGTGCAAGAGGAGTTAGTCAGACAGTTAGGCAGTGTTTGACGTGCTGGGGAAGGAGCACCGTGTTAATGAACGAGAAGACTATGCAACGGAAGACTTTACGTAATTGTGTACGTGCATCTGAACGGTAACGGACGAACTGGTGAATCGTAGTTATGTGCAATACGTAATTTTGTGTAATTGGCAAGTGTTCAACTGTAAGTCGGTGGAAATAAAGAACATTGTTGAGTTTGTGTAATTGGACTTTTCATTTCACGAACCCACAAAGTCAAAATTGGTATCAGGAGTGCGACATAACACAATGGAGGCAGCATTAGAAAAGATTTTAGCGGAACTGAAAGAAATGAAGACGCAAATGAAAACCTCGCTGCAAAAACGGAAGCGGCAAATAACAGCCTAGCCGCGAAGCTGGAGACTACAAATAACAACCTGGCCGCAGAGTTGAAACAAATGAAGACGGCCAACGACAACATCACCGCCGAGTTGAAACAAATGAAGACGGCCAACGACAACATCACCGAGAAGATGGAAGAAATAAAGAGCGAATTGACCACAGAAATGAGAGCAGCGAACGACCGTCCGGCCACGGAAATGAAGGTGGCGAACGAGGCTCTCGCCGCCAAATTTGAGGAACGGTTGGCCGGCGTTAGGGATGACGTCACGAATCTGGGCAAGCGGATGGGTCAAGTAGACGACCGACTTAATGATTTAGAGGAAAAGGCCGACAACGTCGCCAAACCCCTCACCCGCCTGACAGAGGAACACCGACCTTATGTGTGGACGGAGGACGCCGAAGACGCTTTCCAGCACCTGAAGGAAACCCTGTGCAGTGCTCCAATTTTGGGTCTCCCACAACCAGGTGGCGCCTTCATGGTGGACACCGACGCTAGCGACCATTGCATTGGAAGTGTCCTATCGCAGATCCAGGACGGCCATGAGCGGATGATAACCTACTACAGCAAGACGCTATCCAAGGCAGATAAGAACTACTGCGTCACCCGACGGGAGTTACTGGCGGTAGTAAAGACATTGGAGCACTTCCACAAGTACCTGTACGGTCAGCCATTCCACCTGAGAACTGACCATTCCGCCCTAACCTGGCTATTGAGCTTTAAGAACCTGGAAGGCCAGACAGCACGTTGGGTCCAGAGGCTGCAGGAGTACGACTTCACCTCGGAACATCGTAGAGGGAAGAGCCACGGTAACGCAGACGCCATGTCCCGAAGACCCTGTCCAGTAGAATGCGGCCAGTGCACAAGAGTGGAAGAGAAGGAACGTGCCGCAGCAGTCCGAGTAGTTGTGGCAGTGCCTGCGGACGGCAGGGATAGCGCAGGCCTGAGGAGGGAGCAGCTGGCGGACGCAGACTTGGGGCCACTCTTGAGGGAAGTGGAGGCAGGGATGAGACCAACCTGGGAGGACATCGCACCGAGGAGCGCCACCTACAAGTCGTACGGGGCCCAATGGGACTCGTTGAAGACCAGAGAGGGCGTGCTGTTCCGGGTATGGGAACCACCCGATGGGAAGACTCAGAGAGAACAGTTGGTACTTCCCCGGAGTAAGGTCCCGGAAGTCTTGGAGGAAGTGCACGCTGGTACTTCAGGAGGACACCTGGGAGCGAACCGAACGATTGACAAACATCGGCAGCGCTACTGCTGGCTGAGACTCCGAGCAGATGCTGGTGGTGCACCTGGACCGCCTGGCACGCTACGATGGTGCTGTTCGAGACGACCAGCTTTGAGGAGGGAGCAGTGTCACCCGAGCGTTGGAACGCCCTATAGAAGCAGCTGAGAGCGGGAAGCAGGAGAGGTCCGTGTTAGCCACGCCCCCCTCGTTCGTCTTATAGTGGTGACAGGAGGTGACTGGGAGAAAAAAAACATCACTGTGCCGTCTCTTTCTGCTCCACCTGTGTTCTAGACCTTACGGGATATTTCATCTAATGGAGAACCTTCCAGATCGGCAAGCGGACCCTATATAAGCAACACGTCGTGCAAGAGGAGTTAGACAATTAGTCAGTGTTTGACGTGCTAGCGAAGG